>PVKE010002701.1:0-79543 GCA_004027555.1 Craseonycteris thonglongyai
AAAAAAAAAAAAGAAAAAAGAAAACCGATGATGTACAACTACGGAGACTGCTCTGCGTCCTTCTCCTTCTCTCTGTCTCTCTCTCTGTCAAACAATAAAAAAATCTTTTTAAAAAAACAACAACAAAAAAAACTGTAGAAATGAGGTCCTTAGTCATACATACAAGATCAATCACTCAATCCAGTGTGCTTGTATATAAACTGTAGTTACATAACCACAGTTACTGCTTCAGGGTTTGTAACTGTGACTTGGGGGAGGTACAATAGACTCTCAGTTAACTGGCATCTCTGGGGATGGGTAGATGCCGGGTAAATGTAAGTAGCCTTTCCGTTAACTGAAACTCAAGCAATGATCAGAGACTGCCGGTTGCTTGAGTTGGCAGTTAATGGTGAGTCTGATATATATGCTATAGTCCTATTAACAGCCTCAGTGTTCCAAAATATAAGATTCAAAGAATGTGTTTAAGAGAAGATCTTCCCACGAAGACATACAAATGGCCAACAGACGTGAAAATATGCTCAACTTCATTAGCTATTAGGGAAATGCAAATCAAAACCACAATGTGATACCACCTCATACCTGCTAGAATGGCTATAATCAACAAAACAAGGAACCACAAGTGCTGGAGAGGCTGGAGAGAAAAAGGAACCCTTATACACTGCTGAAGGGAATGTAAATTGGCACAACCACTTTGGAAGGCAGTATGGAGATTCCTCAGAAAATTGGTAATGGAGCTCCCCGGTGACCCAGCAATCTCCCTTCTGAAAACCTTAGTCCTTAAATATGTATGTACCCCAACGTTCATTGTAGCACTGTTCCTGGTGGCCAAGTCATAGAAACAACCAAAGTGCCCCTTGATAGATGACTGGATAAAAAAAGCTGTGGCACATATAACAATGGAATATTACTCAGCAATAAGAAAAGATGAAATGCTGCCATTTGCAACGTGGATGGAACTTGAGTCATTATGCTAAGCGAAATAAGCCAGACAGAAAAAGCTAAGAGCCGGTGACTTCACTCATATGTGAAATATAAAACTGAAAGCAACAAAAAAACAAAATCTCATGGACATAGTCAATAGTTTAGTGGTTCAACTGAGGGGGGGGGTGGAAAAGAAGGGAGGGGGAGCTAAATATATGGTGATAGAAAGAAAGCTGACTCTGGGTGGTGAACACATATTGTAATACATAGACAAAGTACTGTAGAATTGTACACCTGGAACCTATGTAATTTAGAGAAGATTCTTACCTTTAATAACTGAGAATGAAGTAGATCTCCATCAGAGAGAAGCCTCTTTGCAGTGCAGAATAGACTGGACATTATTTGTAGCTCAAATAATTTTAATTTGCAGCTCTGAGCATTTAATACAAATTTAACTTGATAACCAGTACCTGAGAAAATATCTTGTGATTATAATAGTTTTTCATGGCCTGAGCATATGGGAAAATAGTGAAAAGTAATACAAAACACTCTTCCACATTCTTAAAGAGAACAGATCAAATAGAAGCTGTCCTGTTTTGATGCACAACATTTCAGTTCAATATTAGTGGTGCAATTTCTGGGAAAAAAGAATTTATTCCCTGAAAATGTGACCATAAATATTAGAAAAATAATGTTCTAAGCACTCTCTGTACAAGATTGTTATTTCCCTACTGTTGTTCCATAGTGTTGTTCCAGTGTGTTTAAAAGTAAGTTACATGCTCAGATAAATTTTGGAAAATAGCAGAATATTCTGTCCCCCTTTCTTGAATATTCATAGTATGCATTAGCAGTATTAATATTAAGGCTGGAAGAAGTCCTGTAGAGAAATCTGTTTAGCATTGTTTAACCAGTGTTTTCCACATGAGTTTAGCTTGGAAATTGTTTTTCACAGTAATACCTATAACATCTTGAAAGATAAACTGTACTAGATTATTCATTAATTGACTCCTAGAATCTAAATGTTAGAAGGAATCTTAAGATTTATTTATTTATTATGGTTTGAGAGAAGGTGAGAGAGCGAGAATGGGGGAGGGCCCAGAGCAGTCTCCATAGTTGTTCATCATTAGTTGTGACATAGTTTCATTCCACACAGGTGGATGTGGAGCTGCACAGGGCAGGAACTGAACTGGGGCATCCTGCATAGGAGGTGAGAACCTTTGCTTCCATCCTGGCTGGTACCAGTGTGCCAGGGTTCAACATATGGGTTTGCATGAGCCAGGGTTGGGATTTGATCCCCAGAACTTGCAGCTGCAAGGCAGACGGTCAACCTGTTGAGCTATCCTGGCAACCCCTAAAAGGATCTTATGGTAATTGTCTAGTGTGAACTCATGGGATTTCTGTGATGTCCCTGTGAAGTGGTTATCCAGCATCTGCTTGAGCACCTACTAAGGAGGATTTTAATTCTTTTACGATTCAATTGTTTCAAAATGTATTTTCATTATTAGCATTTGGAGCTTCTCTCTCATAGTTCCAACCAGTTGTACTTCTCTGGAAAATGAAGACAAAATAACTCCCAATAAAAGTATATGATTAGCCAAATTTAGTAATTAGTGTGTCTTAACACTATTGCTTATTTTATTTCACAGGCACCTCTGTGGGCATATATTGCTTGTGCATGTGGCCTTTTCATTTACCAGTCTTTGGATGCTATAGATGGGAAACAGGCAAGAAGAACCAATAGTAGCTCTCCCTTGGGGGAACTATTTGATCATGGTTGTGATTCATTATCAACAGGTATTATTGATTTTTTAATGTTAATAATTAACAGTGATAAAAGGAATGTGGTAAACTATTAGAATAAATAAGAGGTTTATGGTGTTATAATAGCTATCAGAATAAGTGATTTTGTATTTTAGTGTTTTCAAAAAACCATAAATCTGGTTAATATTGGTTCATTTTTGGCTGTATTGGGAAATTTAGAATTTACATTAATTTCAACTTGTTATTTTTTTTAACCCTAAATATAATTGTTTTGGCACCTGTTATTTTAAAAATCTTAGGGTACAGTTGTCATCATCAAAAATCTCGTAAATTATAGATGAGAGTACAGTAGTGGGAGAGTAGGAAATTTATATCAATTGGTTTCTTGTCAGTTGGTATAGCATTTAAAATATTTAAAAAGAAACAGACAAAACCCTTATACCTCATGAACTCAAATTTGCAGATGTAGGTGCATGTTAAAGTTACTGTTATAGTGTGTCCTGACACTAGCTTGCTTAGTACAGGGGAAGGAACAGCTAAGCTCTTACAAAACCTTTTAAGACTCAAGAAAAACTCAAAACTTCCACTGAATGAAGGCTACTTGGGCATCTCAGAAGGCTGTTTTAATTTAATTAGGCAACGGCAGAATGATAGGTATTCTATTTTTTATTTTAAGTGATAGTCATTTTTGCACTGTAGTTTGAGGTCCAAACCTTCATAGGGAGATCTTTTTTCAGTGTATGTCACCCATAACGATAGCTGCTAAATAAGACAGCTATCAATCTGAAGCAAGTAAGACAGCTGTCAATCTGAAGCAAATAGGTCCCTTTGCGAATTATCTAGGCCTTTGTTTTTCATTTTTGTTTTTGACTCTCTGCTTTGTAATCTTTTACTGCTCATTAGTATACTGTCACTAAGTAGAATATTCCGAAAAGTGCTAAAGTGTTTATTTTGGTTGCTTTCAAGAACTTTGGTTCCATTAAGAGGTATAGTGAAAGAAGAGATTGAAATTATGGGATAAAATATAAAGGATTATATTCTACTTTCCTGTTACCTTAGATAACTGAGAGGTTATATAATACATTTACAGCATATCTTTTGGCCTCTTGTAAAATCACTTTTAGCTCAGTTCAGGTTGTTCAGATTGTTTAGTTTTCATTGTGATCTGTCTTTTGCAGTTTTTGTGGTTCTTGGAACTTGTATTGCGGTGCAGCTGGGTACAAACCCTGATTGGATGTTTTTTTGTTGTTTTGCTGGGACCTTCATGTTCTACTGTGCACACTGGCAAACATATGTTTCTGGAACATTGAGATTTGGCATGTAAGTAACACTTAATGTGATTTTGTTTTTCTCTTTCAAATATGGAGAATGTTGCTGTTAGGTGTTTGAATATTAGAAATTTATCAGATCACAAAATTAATTCAGTAAGTAAAAGAAGTTGAAGACCTTCATTATTATAGCTATTACCTAACGGTTTCTATTATGTGTCCTCCTATCACACTTTTTAAAAGGAAATAGTATTAGAATCTCCCAACCAGTATTTTTAGAGTAATGTGAAAAGCAGAAGCCCCTCCTCACTCATATCCATTGTCTTTCCATCAGACAAATTCACTTTGACTCTTTTATTTTGACATACGAACATTCATTTTTCAGGAAAGAAAAGATAGTTTATGAGAGCAAAGAGCAACTCTAAATACCGTTGCATAGACCTTATTCTTTTCACGTTGTTTTATTTAGAAATCTATAAAAATCTAAGCTCTTGATAGTTCAGTTGACATGAGCACACCATGACATGACATGACATATAGATAACAAAATACCGAAGAATTGAAAAGAAAGTACAAACTCCTCTCAGACTTCAAAATGAAAGTTCCAACCTGGTGATCTGTACTTTTCCATAAATATTAATGAGTAAACCAGACTTGGAACACGAGGTTAAGGCTGGAATTCACCGGTGGTGCTTAATTAAGTCTCACACAGCCTATTTACACTGCTCATGGTAGTCATTTCTATTTTTTTATGGTGTAAGATTGAAAGAGAAAGAACTTGGTTGAAAGAAAAACTTTTGAGTACTTCATGAAATGTCAAAGTAAAAAGCTCTGATCGCAA
Organism: Craseonycteris thonglongyai; assembly: GCA_004027555.1. Classification (NCBI taxonomy): domain Eukaryota; kingdom Metazoa; phylum Chordata; class Mammalia; order Chiroptera; family Craseonycteridae; genus Craseonycteris; species Craseonycteris thonglongyai. Next base: position 4,792 of record PVKE010002701.1, read on the forward strand.
GTGATAGGCGTTGCCTTAAGTTAGTCTCTAATTAAGGTGAATCATTAATAGATTTTTAATTTTATAGCTCTAATACTCTTAGTTTTTTCGGTCTTTAAAAAGCCAGATCGTGGCTTTTTAGAAATCCAGCTATTCATTTCAGATGGTTTTTGTTAAACTTAAATAGAATTTAAGATGTTCTTAACTTATGACAGCTACTTCGTAATTATCAATACTTTCAGTGTTAACTAGAGAACATATCTGAAAATAATTTCAAAATAAAGGGGTTTAGAGTACATAATTAAGACCCATCTTAAGGTGTTATACTGATGATAAGTGACAATATTGAATGTGAGTATCCAGTTGTTAACTATGCCTGTGCATTCATCAGCAGTTTATAAAATAATCAGTGCTCAGAAAACATTGAAAATTTCTAACTTTTTTTAAAAAGCAGGAATTGAAGATACTATGTGCAGATGTTTTTATTCCTCAGTAATATTTTTGCTCTCAATGTTTCATAGTCTTTCTCTGCATTAGGTAAAAACCACAAAATATAGTATTATAGAATTCTAAGACCACTTGGTTTGCCCTAATTCAGTTTTAATTTTTAGTGATGTTACTGTTTTCAAAGAAAGAAGAATTTGTAATGTCTGGATTTCACATAGTTTATGTTTCATTGGTTATTATTTTATAGTTAGCTTTCAGGTTCTTATTTTGAAGGCTTATTAATCATCTAGCCCTAATTTATTCTTTTTCCCTTTCAAGTAAATCAGCACTAACCATATGGTATGGGAACTGAAGGAAAGAAAACCATGGAAGCAGAGGAAGAGTAAATAGATGGTGTTTGTACGAGTGATTTGCCATCACAGCTTTCGATTTGCCAGTCTTAGAGTTTCCCTGGTTGTGTATTCTTTTGATGAAATATGTTCTTGGAGAACTGTAAGCAGTTCCGTGTTGTTAAATCATAAGACACCTGTGGAGGAGTGGCCAGAGAGAAGCTAAAGATCCTGCAAATCAAGGGCATTCTGTGCCCTGCCAAGAAATGTGGGCTTTTATCCTGAATCGCTGGGGAACCTTTGTAGGACCTAAAGCAGGTCATGACCGCGGTTCCTTTTAAAAAGATCAGTCTGACAACATTTTGGACAGTAAATTGGAGTGGGCTGTGACAGAAGCAAGGAGACCCCTTCGGGGCCTCAGCATAACTGCTGTGAGGAATGATGAAGTCTGAACTCGCACAGTGACAGCGTTATTAAAGAGAAAGGGGTAGGTTGGAGAGAGATTGAAGAGGTTGGAACCATAGGACATGGTCTCTGTTCAGATAAGGAGAGTGAATGAGAGAGCACAGACTGGAATGACTCCCATTTTCCCTCCTTAGGATGGAAGGTGGAGAAAGGCGCTGCAGGAAGAGGCGCCTATTTGAAGAGAGACTTCTATCTAGAACGTGTATATGAGGGGTTTTAGACATCCAGACAGATGGGAAAAGCAGAAGACAGAGCAAGCCTAGAAAGAAGCCCGTGAAAATTACTGAACAGCCAGAGCAGGAGGAGGCATGCTGGAATGAAAAGCCAGAAGAGGGATGAATTTCAAAAGATAACAAAACTAAATGCTGCCGAGACTCAGAATGAAGACAGAAAAATTGCACATCAAATCTGGCAGTCAGAGGCCATCCAAAGTGGTTTCTTTGTAGTGGTGAGGTAGCGGCCAGATTGTAGGGGATGAGAAGTAAGTGGAATGAATAAGTTTACAGTTAGCACAGGTTCCTTACAAATGTGTGGCTGTGAAGGGAAGGTGTGATTCATCCATTACAGGAGAGAACGTGGACTCAGAGGAGGGCTTTATGTTTCCAACATGCAGAAGAAATTGAAGAGATTTAAGAAAAAAGTAGGGAACGGGCAGGGAGAGGGAGGATGATTTATGGAGCTAGACTGCTGAAAGTACAGAAACACAGGAGTTTGGGGTAATGGACAGGAGGGACTAGGTAGGAGGACCTTCCCCCACTGAGACTGTAGTCATACCTTATAATGGTGCGAGAAACATACAGAGAAAGATGGAGGCCAGTTTGAATTGAACATCTCAGTTTAAATTAGGTATTATTCTAAGGGATTGGTTTTGATTTGGAACAGTGTATACAATTTTCTGAAATCTTGCGTTCACATTAAAGCAACACTGAATTTGTTTTTTATATTCAAAGCAAGCTGTAAACAGTCATAGAAATATGCTGCAAGCCCTTTCAAATTTAAGGGGCTATTTATCAAAACATCAATGTGATGGAGGCATATGGTATAATACAGACATTCCTAAAGAATTATTAAAAATGCCATTTTGGATTTTACATATTTTCCAAGAGCAGATAGAACAGGCACATGTATAATAGGTTAAATATTGAAATAAAGTCATGTTTGTGGAGGAAAAAATACCCAGTTTTTTTGTGCTTAATCAGGAAAGAGCAAGGTCTACTCTCAGCTGTAATTTGGGTAAAGAAAATGTAAAAAATCGCTTTTTCTTAGAAGAAAATATAGAGAACATTTAGTGAAAGCAACCTTAGGTACCTTAGGAATTTTATTTTAAAGCATTTTAATTGTTTTATTTTGATGTTTACATGCATGAGTGAAAAAAATAGAATTTCTTTTTTATAGAAAGTAAATTTGGGTCGTTATGTTGAATAACCTTATAGTATGTTTGCCAAATAAATAATTTTTATTTTTTCTTAATCTCCTAATGTCAGTATTTTTGGTTGCTATTAAATTTGCTCTTAGTACCTTGAACAAAAAGGGGCACAGTAATTTAATCCATAAATAAATGATTTCCATTCAGAGTCAGGTATTGTGAGAAAGCCAATGTGATTTGGATCCATCCTTCCTGAAATGATGAGCTATGTCTTTCAGCACTTTGCTCTGGTTGCAGCTAAAAGCTACCTAGCACGAAGAATATTAGTACCTGTCCCATGTACACAGACCCGGGTCCTGACAGCACTGCTAGACTGAGCAAGTAGAAGGCTGACTGAGATGAATACTGCTCACTGGGACCCACCCAGCTCAGACCTTTAGCATTTTTATTAGCCTGCATATGAAAGGCTAGGCTTAGAGCTACAACTTCATGGAAGGATTGGGTCAGTGGAAGAAGATAAGAATTATGAGTTGAAGCTCATTTGTAAACACTTGTAAAATATTCTTTAAAATGTGTATGGATTATATTAAATGGAAAAGTTCACAGTTCCTTTCTTATGGCCTAAACCTTAAACAATCTTTAATAAGCTATATTTATGTAAAACTTAGGCCTTAGCTATATTTATGTAAATCTTTCACACTATGAAAGGTAAAGCTCTTACTTAAATTATCATTTGAGGGGAAAAAAATGCTCTAGAGGAACATTTTCCTCTGAAGAAAGAAAAAAAAATTTTTTTTTTTAGTAAATTGAGCTCAGGCCCACATATCTTGCCTCAGATATTATCTCCCAACTTATCTTTGCTCTATATCAGCTTGTAACTCTCATGGGCCTCATTTCCTTATAATGTAAAGTAAGAGTTTTGGATTATTAATATGTAATATCTAAGGTTCTTTCTGTGAGTCTATTAATTTTACAGATGTATCTTCATTTTACTACATTTTTCAATTCATGCTTCTAAGGTTTTGCATTTGCATTCATTAAAAACCCTGCCACCAAACATTTATTTTTGTGTAACTTCTGACTTTTTCCTATAGTTGAATGAAAAAAGTTAATAGGCTACCGGTATATATTCTACTGGTAGTCTGAGAAATCCGGTTTCCCTTGTTATCTAAGTAACCTCAAAAGAATAAGTATTCAAAGATCCTGTAGTAATTAAAAACTGTTTTCTGTTCATGTATACTCCACCTTCTGTGGATTAAGAATTGGGGAACTTACTATTGAATGCCTATATAGGATCTGCATATTTACATGTTTAAGGTTTATCACAGGAATTATTAAACACCAGAGACTTTCCTTTTAGTTTCTATTTTCCTTTGTATTGTTTTCTCAGCAGTGATTCAATCATTTAGACTCTGCCCACTTTAATTTTATCAAATTATTATAGATAATATCCTGAAAGAACTGTTTGTATTAATGTAAAATCTAGAGTGCAGTTTGGACCCTGAGATCATCAGATGAAATTGTGGACCTTTTTCTATCATTAGCATTCCTCAGTGCTTACAAGGTTTTGATTTTGTCAATTTTCTTTGGAGCCTATTATAAACCATCTGTGATCCAAACTCTGTCAGTGATTCAATTGGATGTTTTACTTGTTTTTACCACTAATAAACTAATCCAATGTAGTAGAGAGTTTTAATGCTGTGTGGAATTAAGGGAAGAGAAAGGAAAACGGGTAAGATTCTGAACTAGAGATTATTAGGAAGCAGGATGACAAAAACCAATTAGATTTTTGCTCCAACTGAATTCGTATCCAAAAAAAAGTTACACTGTCACACGTGTGCTTTCCACACATATGTGCTAATTTTACTGAGCAGAGATAGGAGCATGAGAGGTATGAGGGTTGCGGGTAGCGAAAGGGTGCTAGATACTGGTGGTTTTTCAAATGCATTGATGACTACACTGGGGCTTCTGGGAAGCATACCTATCTGCAAGGAGGGGACCTGTGTCACACACCATGTGACTATTTGGCAAGTAGTATTCACCATTCTTCCATAACTGAGAATTGACTGTTTTTAGTTCTAGTGTTTCCAGCTGCTGACTTTTATAAGTTGTTTATGCAGTGTGTTACAGTTTTAATTTTTAAGCTTTTGTACTATTTTGATTTGGGTAAGAAATATACATGTATGCATAGGATAGTGATCATACTGAATAAATTGAATCTTTAGATGTGTTTATAAGAAGAATGCTACCTTTTAAATCTATTTTTGTTACCTGTTTTAGTAGGGCACTCTAGCAACACTCTGAGTAAAGTTATTTTGAAATGTTTGTTTCCTTATGCATAGATTCGATGTTACAGAGTCCCAGATCATAATTATAATAAGCCAGCTTCTCACAGGAACCCTGGGACCTTGGTTCTGGAACTTCACGGTAACTGTTAGAATATTCATGCTGTCCAGTGAACAAATGGCCTGAATTCAATAAAGACAGCACCTTTGTCATGCACAGAGTAATTAAAAATCAAAAAATCAAAAGTCTTCCTGGTGGTATTTCACAGACAAACAGGTTATTAGAAAAATAATTTTAATATATAATAGGGCAATAAAAATCCACCCTATTAAAAATTTTTGAAAAATATTATTTCTGGTGATTTGATGCTAAAAACAGTTATCCTATTTACCTACTATAATTAATACCATTTTTGCTCTATGTAATATTTTTAAAACAAATGCCTTTCCACCATTAAATAGAATTTTGGGGGTATTTTTCTTTTGAACATGGAATAAAGCAGTTTTTCTTGGATAGGTCAGTTGAGAGGACTTATAGTGATGTAGGAAAGATTCTGTTTATCCTCTTAACTTCTTTAGCATGTCTTCTAAGCAATGTAGTACTAGTTCTTTTGCTTCTACTTTCCATGATCTTAATTTTCTAAAAAATTAATGCTAAAAGCTAGTCTCACTTCTGTTTGTTGTGTCTACTATTTTCCTCTCTTGGCTATACTGAAAACTAAGTATTCTTAACTTTTGCGTTATTATAGTCATCCTTTAATACCCTCCTTTTTCAGGTTTTTTTGTTTTTAGTAAATACATATTTTCTTAATGCTAAGTAAATAATATCTTTTTCTTCCCATATTAGAAGTGTAATTTTGACTTTACGACTTTTAAAATTTCAAGGTTCATTAGGAAATGGTTCCCCAAGAGGATAGCCCAGAATCCTAACACTTTAGTATGAATAGGTTTATTTATAATAAAAATAGATCTTAGGTTCTTTTTATTTCACAGTTCAGGGAGTATTGGGGAACTAACTGTTCACATGGACACCTGACAGATCATTCTAGCAATGCGAGGCTATGTTAGGTTTCCTCTGCTGAGTCCCCATGGCCCCTGTTGCTTCAGTAATATGATAGAAATATGAGTCTCTGGTAGTGGAACTCTTCCTGAAAGGTATCGTGCAGCATTGTAAATCCAGTGATTCAATGGCAGTGATGATGATTTGGGGGACAAATTAATAGGGATATTCTATATCTTTTTTTCCAAATAAACTTGGAATGTGGAGAATACTGAGAAGTACTATAGGCATGTTTTAGGAGCAAAACTAAAGCCATTTCAGTTACATGTACAATGTATGTACATCATTGGTGGGATTCCATCCTAGGGTAGAGAAATATGCGGCGTTCAGGATGCGCCATTCTTCAGCACCCCTTTACTGTGAACCTGTCCTCTTGTACTTTTGCCGAAGACCTGAAGCTTTATGCTCACTCCAGTTGTCTAGATTATCATTTTTGATAGCTCATTATTAAGTATACTTACCAAAGGTCATTTTCACCAATATTCTTAATGAAATTAATAGCTAGGAGATTGACTATATTATTTACTTTGACCTTATTTGTCTATAATAACAAAGTACCCTATATTTATAAAGCACTTCCTATTAAAATGTTTCTAGAAACCTGCATTTTAATTTTAACATCATGAAAAATGTTTTTTCTCTAGATAGTATCTTCACTTTTACCAATTATTGCTAACTTATAGAACTTTTCTTTTGCTTTTAATATTTGTCACTTTAACTGACTTGTTTGTTGAAATAAAATTGCCAGATGTACATACTTTTTTTTTTTTTTAAACAAAGTTCAGGGGAAAAAGCTTCAGTTTCAGAGAGAGTGATTATTTCTAATTTTTTTTCCAAATTTATTAGCATCTACACTTCCTCTGTTAGCTAATGCCTATTATATTCTACTATTTTAGGTGAAATTGTGTTAGAATACGAGAAGCATCATCCTGAAACAAATAGACATCTTACTGAAAACAAGTTAAAATGTATGCCACATGTTTGTCCCTGTTGATTGCTAGACTAAAAATTAGAAGAGTTTAATTAGTACTGCGTAGGAACAACAGTCCCAGTTTCTTTCAAGGCTCTGCAGCTTACCTCTGTAATGGGCCCTTGGAAACGTTACAGAACCAACCTAACCAAATTCCCTCATCTGTGAAATGGTGGTAAAAGTCCTATCTTGAGGCTGGGATGGTTGTGAAGATTAAGAGTCAAAAATGTAATGTGCTAACTACGGTACCTGGCATATAATATGTATTTGTTATCATTATTATAGTAATGCTAAGACCTATGTTAGAAGCTCCCAGTAGTTTCCAGGTTTCTCCTGGAATTGATTATGCTAGTTTAGGAGGAAAAGTATGTCCTGATCCCTTTAACTCCAACATTATTACTAAATAAGGTGAGAGGACTCCCCTAATTTTTCTGTTTCCAAAGATGATAAGATAGGCTGCCCCTTAAATTTGAGACCTAAGCTTTAGTCCCTCTTAGAGCACTTGTTCTATTGTAGCCTTTGGTTTTCCTCTTCTTATTTTTTTTCTTCTTAGTCACCAGATAGATTTAGTTTTGTTTGTTGCTTGGTTGTTTAAGTCTTTTCAGGTAATCTAAAGATCTATAGAGTCATTCACATGGTAGGTAATATTGTTTTAAATAATTCAGCTTAGCTCAAAAATAGATGCTTATACTTCTCTGTATAAAACACTTGAATTTAAAATACTTATAGTTATCACTGAGCTGTACAGTAATGTTATTTAACATTAATCTAAGCTTGCATTCCCAGTTTGTCCCTTATCAAGGGTAAAAAGTAAAATATTGAAAGGCAATATATTAAATGTCTAGGCCAACCTTTATTCCAGCCTACCAATCTTGACCCCACCCATGGTATTTCTGATAAAATATAAATGAATGCCATATTCTGATTATATGTAAGTTCCCTAGTTCTTCAGATCCATTTACAAGTAATTACGAATCTGTAGTTAATAGCAATCTAATCTTTGAATAGGATTCAAGACACCTCCAATGACTTTTTAAACAAACAGCTTCTATTTAAATAATAGCTCAAATTCTACAAATCAGAGTTTCTTTGACATTGAATTTAAGCCTGGTGCACATATTCTGTGTTAACCAGGTGAGTAGCCAACCCAAATTATAACACAATTAAATTTACTGTGTAGGTTTAACAAAATATTTATGTTGACAAATTAACTGCAAAGTATATCTTTGAGATGTATATGCTACATCTAGAAGAAAAACAGATTAAGTTTTCTTATTTCTGATATTATAGGGGAAAGATATTAAAAATTCTGGGAAAAGATGATTAACATGCTTATCAACTCTCACAAGGTCAATTAAATTTCTTCACATCTCGCAGTTAATACGGAGTCTTGTTGGAATTCAAACCAAATGCATTTGTTAGGTACCCTAGTTGGGGCTTTGTAAGGATCTTTCATGTTTCCTATTCTCTTTTACATTTATCCAAGCTACAAAGATTAATTGCATGAGGTTCCCTCCATTTTTATTTTGTAATTCTATACTTCTGGCCCTTCCCCTCCCAAAAGGCTACTACTTCATATATGCAGCAAAATGTTGTAAGATGTCTACCCTCCTCCACCCAAGACAGAGTCGATCATCTTTGACACCTGCTTAGTCTCCTGAATCTGCTACTGAGTGTAATTTCCCTAATGGGCAACATCACTCACCAGGTCAGCTCTACAGATTCTTTATAGCCTAATTCAGTCCATTTTATTCCAATAAATGTGTATATCAGGATAATTACATCACTATATGTTTGCAGCTAATAAGCTTCTATTTTTAAAAACATTCTTGAGCAAATGAAAAATCAGGGTTTTTTTTAGTTGTGAGAGACTGGTTTCAACCTAATCATTTGTTATGGTTGTGAGAGCTTACATATCAAGCTCACATTGTAGATTGTCTGGATCAGTTTTAGAAATGGGAGCTCTATTCTGCTCTGGGAATTGAACCCTTTGCTGTTGCTATCTACTTTTTTTAGACTGATGTTTTTTAATTTACTTTCTTAATAGAGAAAATTTTCACTTTGTTTAAAAACTAACATTATAAAAATGGTACATAGTTAACAGTCTCCTTCCCATCCTCATCTCCCCATGGTCTAGTTCCCACACTGTCCTCTCCAATAAGTAACCACTGTTCTTAGTTTGTAATGTATCCTTCCAGAAATTTGTTATGGAAAAAAATAAAAATAGATTATTATGTTTCATTTTGATACAAAAGTAGCATATATACATTCTACAACTTTTTTTTTTTTTTTTTACCTAGTATATCTTTGATATTTTCCATATCATCATATAGGGAGCTGTCCCACTCGTTTTTTTAAAAGCTACCAAATATTTCATTGTGTGGAGCTACCATAGTTTCTATAACCACTCCCTCATTGAGGGATAATTTAAAAATTTTGCTATTATAATGCTCTAATGAATAATCTCATATAAACATTTTATATAAGCATATAAAGGCATTTGTGTCCAATAATCTGAGAGTAATGATCTCAAGATTTTATAAAGTGCTATTCTAGAAATAAACTAGTTTATGCTTTGCTCCTCAAATCTTTTTGTTCATGTTCTTTTTTTCAGCCTTCAGACTTCTAATTTCTACTGCCCTGTTTTTGTACCAGGTTTATCTCTTCTTGACTGTAAGATCATTTTCAGTAACCTCAAAGCTAATTCCTGCTGCTTTCAGTATCTTCTTTCCAGAAATCTTACGGTAGTTGACCTAATAAACATAAGCATTTGATTGAGAATTGGGTGAAACTTTTTCACACCCATACCATAGAAGGCATTAAATGAATATATCTGAAGGGCAGTAAGTTTTGCAAGGCCTCGGTGGTTTGTTACTTTAGTGAAAGCTCACCATTCTCTTTGTTAATACAAAGCACTTATGCAAGATCTCATATAGTAGTACAATACGATCCTCTGTTTGACACTCAAAATTTAGTAAATACACACACCTTTCTTTTCTTCTTTTTTTTTTTTTTGGTGGGAAAGGTTAAGCTAAAGTTTCAGCCCAACTTCAGTAAGTCAAAATTTTCCTTTGGAAAGGAGGGGTTTTTATTGCTCTGTGAAATTCATCAAATTAAATTAAATGGCTCTGAATGTTATTTGGTTTTGCTCATAACAAATTTTTGACATCTCCTTTTTCCCTTTCCTCAATATTTGAGATTTTTTTTTCTATTGTGCATGATAGAGGAATGCTGCTAAGCTTGCAAGTAATTAACTTGAAATTGTTTTGAGTAATTCTGCTTTTTTGGCTTTTTGTACCTAATCAGAATTGATGTGACTGAAGTGCAAATCTTCATAATAATCATGCATTTGCTGGCAGTGATTGGAGGACCACCTTTTTGGCAGTCTATGGTAACTGTTCACATTGTGTATCCCATCTAATGCATGTTGTCCTGTGCTTGTTTCTGATATAGGATAATCCAGGAAAAGAACGATATTTAAAATTATTTTAATCTTTTTGAAAATAAAAAGTCATAGCAACAGTAGGACAGAAAATTCTCTTTATGGCGTGGGGAATTTACTGCTTGAATTACGTGGTATGTTAGGTGCATTCCAGGGCTGTGTTTGAAGGCTGCCTGAATTATTATTTGTCATCTCATTTTACAGCTGAGGAAGCAGCAGGTAGTGTATCAAATTAACCAATGACAAGATTAAATCAGACCTTTTATTCTCTTTCTGAACTCTGTGAGTCTGCTAGTTTTCTGTCATATGCCTAAAGTTGAATAACAAACTTGGGATAGTAAAATTAACTCTGACCTCAAAACAGAATACATGCTTACCGAAGTCAGCACCATAGGATTGTTTTAACAAGCCAAGACCTGATTTTCAACCTGACCTGAAAAATAGTCACTTCTACAATCACAAATTCTTTTCCACAAACTTCTGTAAGAGGGGATATGATATGTATAACATGGGGACCAGGAATACAGGCTCAGGAGGAACCTGATTGCCTGAGTTTCAGGCTCTACTGTCTACTATGTGAACATCATCTGTGTAGTTAAGTCTCTGTGGCTTAGTTTTCTCCTCTGTAAAAGAGGGACAATAATAGTACCTATCTCATCAGGTTATTTTGTGGCTTAAATAAGCAAATATGTATAAAACACTTAGAACAGTGCCTATCAAATAAGCCCCCAATAAGTTGTTGTTACATTTGGAATATATCCTTCCAGATTTGAGTCAGAGTGCCATAGTTTGCCATGTATAATATACTCCCATGTATAATGCACATCCACATTTTTGACCCAAACTTTCAGGGAAAAAATCTTTCATTTTAATGTTTTAATTCAATTTTGTGTGTGTGTTTATGTTTAGGTACTTGTTTTTTATATTATAAAGAAATTTCGGCATTTATTTTATAACATTATGGTACAAGAAATTTTGTGTAACAAATTATTGCAAAACACAAGAACAGATACAAGGTCAGAGATAGGGAGGTGAGTAGGAGAGAAGGGAAAGGGACAGATGGGGCCATAGATCCTGACTCAGAGCCCAGCAGAAGAGGGAGTGAGCTGGGAGCCTGGGAACATGGGCAGAAATGCAGCCCCAGGTGGTTTGGAAGCGGAGAGCTGTCAAGAGCGGAAATGTGGGAGGCTGGAGTGTGGTGTGACCCTGGACAAGTTGGGACCCAAGCCAAGGCAATTATCATATTCCAGGGTATTATTTTGTACACAGATACCGTTAATGATTCCTAGAGTTACACTTTTAACTCATAAGCACAAATAAAAGAATTAAAAACATTTATAGTAGATACAGAATTAGTACCATGTATAATGCACATCCTTACTTTTCCCTCACAAATTTGGGCAAAAAAGAAAGTGTGCATTATACACAGCAAAATATGGTAGTTTGTACTCTCTGGTCCAGTTAATTGCTGATAGCTAGCTACTACCACCCATTCAGAATATAGTATTTGTAATCTATTTAATGTTATCTTACCAAAAAAGACTTAGTACTCTTAAAACATAATTTCTAAAAATCTGGTTAACTTTAAGGTATAAGGGAAATTTACTGATCAAGAATTTTCTCTTACCTAAGTTACTTTATGATGGTAAACTAGATACTTGAAGAAGTATAATTAGCATAACTTCCTTAAGTATTTATTACCAGAAATTGTTTAATGCCTTTTGTTGGGAGAATAGAGTTATGCGGAGAGAGATGAAGGAATAAAAATAATTCATAGTCAACCAGGAAAATTTTGAAGCTGTTCAGTCATGTGTATAATATTCAGATTTATATCTTTCCTATACATTAGTCTCAAAAGCCAATACAGTGTGTAGGGAATTCTGAGATATATTCTAGTAAAATCTGAGATATATAGATTTCACTAGAGAATTTTATTACGTTTGCTCTCCACTAGATTAAATAGTTATATAACTATATATTTTAAACAGTTTAGCTATAGTGAAAGTTTTTTATTTCCTAAAACTGGATCAAACCTAAAGCCTACTCCCACTTAAAATTTTATATCTCTTGATTATATTGATTATTTTCATAAGCTTTGTGTTTTATACCAAAATCTATCCCCTTCCAATAACACTATTTACCACAGTTTCAACATACCAGTAAAAAAAAAAAAAATGGTACCTCTGGCTTAAGTATCCCAAAACAAGTTAGCACCAGGTATATCTACCTAATTATTCTTATCAATATGGAAATACTTTAAGCATTGTTGTGAATGGAGTTGTGTACACACATAGACTACATACATGTCCTTATTTTTTAGGTGTTGCCTGGCAGTAAATTTGCTTCAGGCATACTTGTTGTCTTTTTTTGTTAGGGTTTATTACACAATTTGGGTCTTTTTTCCATTTCAACCTTTTTTTAAATTAATTAATCTATCTATCTATCTATTTATTTAGATTTATTGTTTGAGAGAAGGTATGAGAAAGAGAGACAGAGAGAGAGAGAAGGGGGAGGGCTCAGAGCAGTCTCCAAAGCTGTACATCAATAGTTGTGACATGGTTCCATTTCAGTCTTTTAAAAAATGAATTACACTAGATTGATAGCATTTGGATGCATAAGTTCCTGTCATGAATCTGTAGGGTTTCCCCTGGCTGTAGGGCAGACACCATGACCCAAGGAAGTTCTTATTTGTCCCAGTTTCAGAGACTACCTAGACTCAGGGTAGACCTGAGGTAAAGGATACAGCTTTCTGCCTGTTTCTGTAGAGTGGATACATGTTCACCACCTTGAATGAGTTCCAGAAGGACAGAAAGATGAGGAAAGACAGAAGGTGCCCACCCTCCTTAATCTTGGGTGTGAGGTAAAAATGGCAACACTTTTAAGTGCCTTGCTAAGTGGTCAGTTGGTGCCAGTTTTTTGGGTTTTTTTTTAAGGATCTTTTTTTTTTTAATTTTTATTTATTTTTGACAGAGAGACAGAGAGAGACAGAGACAGAGAGAGAACTGAACTGGGGCAGCTCCCCAGTTCAGCATATGGGTCCACCGGGGCCGGGATTCGATCCCCGGTCCCTGGTGCTGCAAAGCGAGCGCCTAACCCACTGAGCCATCCTGGCTTCCCTGGTGCCAGTTTTTAAGGGATCACCTGGTGAGTCTTGGGGTTCCTCTGACCATACATTTGCCTTTACCTCAGATTTTCTGGTATTTAACTACTTTTTCCTTCTAAATGTGGGGGCAAGATGTGTCTTTCTTTATACTCTCTCAAAGCAGTAATTCTACATAGCGAGTAAGAGAAAGGGAGATCTTCATTCAACAGGTTATATTGAGCAGAGCTCTGGAGAGAATGCGAGGTCTGACAGTTAAGTTCATGAACTCATCCTAGGAGAAGTGCTACATACCTCATTGCTGAATATCAGTATGGTCACCTTCAAAGTCCTTCCCTTGGAAAGCTATGCGCTAACGCCAGCACCTAGTCTACCCATCATTTTGGGAAATCTTTTTCTGGAATGGCCATCAAAGCCATCGTCATCTTACCCTTGATGTCTTGAATGTCATCAAAATGTTTTCCTTTCAATATTTTCTTTATCTTTGGCTAAAGAAAAAAGTCATTGGGGGCCAGATCAGGTGAGTAGGGAGGGTGTTCCAGTACATTTATTTGTTTACTGGCTAAAAACGCTATCACAAATAGTGCCATGTGAGCTGGTGCATTGTTGTGATGCAAGAGCCATGAGTTTTGGTGAAAAGTTCAGGTTGTTTTCATCTCACTTTTTCACACAGCCTTTTCAGCACTTCCAAACAGTCAACTTGGTTGACTTTTTGTCCAGTTGGTATAAATTCATAATGAATGATCCCTTTGATATCAAAAAGAGTTAGAAACGTTGTTTTGACTCTTGATTTGGACTGACAAGATTTTTGGTCATGAGGAATTGGCTGACTTCCATTGTGCATTTTGACACTTTGTTTCAGGGTTGTATTAGTATACCCGTGTTTCATCACCAGTGAAAACAGCCCAAAACATCGTCTTGCCTCCCCCAAACATCTTTGGCAAACTTCAACTCTCCTTTGCTTTTGTTCATTGGTGAGTTCCTTCAGGACCATTTTTGCACACACCTTTCTCATGTCAAGATTTTCAGTGAAGATTTTCCTAACTTTCTCTATAGATGTTTATTTGGTCTGCTATGCTTCTCACAGTCAGTCGACGATTTTGATGCACAATTCGATGAATTTTTGCAATGTTTTCATTGGTTCTTGTTCCTGGCCGCCCTGACCTCTCTTCATCTGTGACGCTTTCTCTCCCCTCAGAAAAACATTTTACCCATTTGTACACAGCTGTTTTCTTCGTGGCAGTATCCCCATCAACTTGTACTAACATGTCCCTGATTTCACTTCCACTCTTGCCAAGTTTAATAAGATATCTAATGTTTATTTATTACTCTAATTCAAGCTGTAACATTCTCTTGATGGCACACAAAAACACACAACAACAATAATGAATGCCACTCAGCAAGACACCGCCACATGTCGACACGAACACAGCTGTGAGACGCTGATATGCCAAGGTTATGAAACCTTACCAAGTTGTTTGTACAGTGCTGCCAATGTAAGAGCATGGTGACACATTTGTGAACTTAATTATCAGGCCTCGTATAAAAATTCAAAATCCTCCACTCGGGAGTGTTTGTTTTTGTCTATATAGCGATCACATTTGACAGAAGTGAAGAGGGTCCTGAGAATGTTTACGACACTTGGCTTCTGAGCCTGTGCTTGCTTGCTTTGTGGTTCAAGCCATTGACTAATTTGCCTGGCTTTTCTAATGTTTCTGTTTATTCTCATCTTTTGAAGGGAAATAGTTTCCATGATCCTAAAGCATTTTCCAAATTTTAAATACCATTGTGACACTATTCGGGTCAGTTGTGGCCCAGATTGCTGCTACAACAGAGTTGGCACTCATTCACTACCCTGGCCCAAGTACAGGCATGCCCCTGTAATGGATTAATGCTCTGCTTCTCTTGAAATCTGAGGGAGTGTAGTATTTCCCTTTTTGCCAAACAGGTCCTTTGTCTCTGGAGGGAAAAGGAAACCAGCCAGCATATTGAATATCAGCCATGTGCACCAGATTTAGATTGTAATATTTCTAGTTTTCTGAGTTACAGCAGAAAAATCTCTTGGAGTTTCAAAGAAACTGTGGTTGGTGATTTTTTCCTTTTATTGAAAAAACGTTTTGATTTGGGCTGAAGGGTTTGGAGATCAATTACGGAATGAAGACAGCCATTTAGGATGCTACATGAAGTTCTGGGCTTGATTTTTAAGTTGACCTATTTTATTTTAGAAAATTAAACACTGCCACAGTACAACTTGAAATTTGAACAGTTGATCTCATTATTTTTTTTCAGAGCTGCAGTTTTGCAAGAGGTCATAGAGTTGTGTAAATAAATTGAGTTCTCAAGAATTTTGAAGAAAGAGAGTATCTAAATATTAAGATTTATATCTGTACCAATTTTACTGGGGTTTTATGCATACAAAACGTAGGAAATTTCATATTTCATATTTAGTTTTGAAGTGCCTGCAGATGGCAGCCCTAAAGAGTATAAGCCCTAATTAAAGTGTTTTTATTATAAGAACTCATTGTCTATTAAACCTTCGTGAGCTTTTAAATCTTTTTCTGTTGTCATGTGTTTCTATTATTAGACTATATCATTTTCCTGTCACTTTCTTTTCAATCCGTACTGTACAAAATATTTACTTCTTTTGAAAAGTAAATTAGTATATTAAAATTTTGGATACACAATTGTAGAGCCGTACCAGGTTGGACATAATTGAGTTGTTTCCCCGTGCATATGGATACCTTTTTAGCAGACCTCTGCCTTTACTATCTGCCTGTATCATAACAATTTGGAATTGGGAACTCTTCTGAGTAGAACTTTAGTCTTCCATTCTCTAGTTCACAGATTTCTTTCAGTCTAATTGCTAATATTTCTAGTCTTTTACGCTTCATGGTTTCTCATAACAATTAGTAACAAATTACAGATGTAGAGGTAGAGTTTAAAAACGCACAAAGAAAAAGGCAAAGCACACTTCTTTTATAAAAACGCCAGAAGATAGCCTGGTTTGCTGTCGCCACATCTGAGGTGTGTTAGGTGAACCTTACTTAGCTTATGACACAAATTAATAAAATTGGATCAGTTTGTTGTTTTTTTAAGCCTTGCTATCCGAGTAAGAATAATTCTGTATAGCCTCATCTCTTGAGACTTGCTATGTTGCTTATAATGGAAAGGAGAGAGAAATTTCCATTAACTGTTGTACTTACTAAACTGGATGGATTGGAGAACATATCAGAATATGAATCAAATATTTGATTGTTTTGGTTTCTTATTTTAATTTGTATATATTTTTAATTGTTCTTTCTCTCTACCTATTAAAGATTCCAGTGCTGAATATTCAAGTGAAAATTTTTCCTGCACTTTGTACTGTAGCAGGGACCATATTTTCCTGTACGAATTATTTCCGTGTAATCTTCACAGGCGGTGTTGGAAAAAATGGATCAACGATAGCAGTGAGTGTGTATCCAGTGATTGTTTATTCTAGAACTTGGTTTTGTGGTTGCTTTGTTTTTTATTTGAAATCACTTGTTAACAGCCCTCATGTACCGTATGTACTTTTGGGACACACACACACACACACACACACTTTTATACACATATGTTTTTGAAAACTATGAGCTGCTTTGTAAAATCAGCCTGGCCTTTTAAAAGTAAAAAGTCCTGTGTTTGTGCCTAACCACCCCAGGCTGCTGCTTCTCGTTCATTGCTCTGGTATTCTGTTATAGAAACTTCTGGCTCTCGGGCACCATGAGGTTATTAACAGTTTGAATTCCATGTATCTTCCAGCAGATCCATGTAATATCTGTTTTGTATTGAATGCCATTAACTCCTCTCTTTCCTCTGTACAGGGGACAAGTGTTCTTTCTCCTTTCCTCCATATTGGATCAGTAATCGCATTAGCTGTAATGATCTACAAGAAATCAGCAGTTCAGCTGTTTGAAAAGCATCCCTGTCTTTATATACTGACATTTGGTTTTGTGTCTGCTAAAATTACCAATAAGCTTGTGGTAAGCATGAAAATTGTTTTGTTGTTTTTTAATTTTCATCTTATTTTGGTTTGATGGCTATAGTTTTCATGCCATGGCTTCCTACACAATTCTAGAGTTTGCTGTTCTCCAGTCAAAATCTCTTAGCGTCAACATGGGAGCTGTTTTTATGCTCCTGGGAAGCTACAATATGGGATTACCAGAAGCTCCTTGAGCCTCTACAACTCTTCTCCTTTCTCTCCACAGTTTAATTTGGTTATTTCATTTATCTGCATTCTTCATTCTCAATCTCTCCACTCTTTTTTTATGTGCCTTGTGAAAGTGTCTTGCGGGGGACTTAGCTGACCTAGTATATCCCTCTGGCGTGTAGCTCTCAACACACCATGTTGTCAGTTTTTTAGTTTTGGAAATTCAACAGACACTGCCTAAGGATTCTTGAAATGTGATATTGGAGCACAGTAATTGACCACGCAGCTGTCCATTACTCTCACGTGGCAATGCATACGTACATCATTGATTCTTTTTTGCTCATAGGTGGCGCACATGACTAAAAGTGAAATGCACTTGCATGACACAGCATTCATAGGCCCCGCACTTTTGTTTCTGGACCAGTATTTTAACAGCTTTATTGATGAATATATTGTACTTTGGATTGCGCTGGTAAGTGTTGTTCTGTGTCCTATTTTATGATGTGGAGGCTACTTGTGTTCTTGTGTCCATGGCCAGTTCTGAGAGAGAGATCTTATAATTGTAGTGATTTGGATGTCAGAAAACCATATATGGGACTTTGTGAGAGTTCCAAGTCTACCAGTACCAGGGCTTGTAAATTCCATATTTCTGACTGTGGAACAGTTGGCAATCTACACCCTGTAAACCAAACTATAGCCTGCTTTTGTAAATAAAGTTTTATTGCAACACAGCCATGACCATTCATTTATGTATGGTCTATGGCTGCTTTCATGCTGCAGTGGCAGAGTTGAGCAATTATGACAAAGACAATATGGTCCGTAAAGCCTACAGTACTTCCTGTGTCTCTAAGGAAGAGTTTGTTGATCCTTGATATAAAAAAAAAGATTAATGAGGGTACTGAGTTATTGAACTATGGAATTGTAGGTGAGTCTGAAGAGAAGAAAGTCAGAAGTCACTCCCCTTCACTCTCAGGAAGCTTAGGGATAGCCTTAGCGGGTCCTGAAAATCTAACAGTCTCTCTTCTTTCCAGGTCTTCTCTTTCTTTGATTTGATTCGCTACTGTGTTAGTGTCTGCAATCAGATTGCCTCCCACCTGCACATACATGTCTTCAGAATCAAGGTCTCTACAGCTCATTCTAATCATCATTAATGATGTAACTGACATTATATGGGAAACTCATGTTTTCTGCAGAAAAGAATCTGAACATAGTAAGGAGAATGGGTGGACAAGAACAAATATAATTTATAATAATCAATGTTGAACAACTTTTATCCTTTGTTATTGGTAACACTCCTTAACTATCCTGTGTGAGAATGGGAATTCCAGGTCCCATCCTATAATTTGTACACATTGTCATACAGGGTTTGGCCCAAGAAAGCATGCAGGGGAAAACAATGCCATGTATTTGTAATTATCTTGGATTCACAAAACAATTGTCATGGGGAACAGATCCCCAGTGATGGAGATTTCTGATGTTGAGTATTTACAGGCCAAAAGATGGTTGCTTCATAATTTTAACAAATCATCATCTTCTAGTGACATCCTTGTTCAGTGTCTTCTCAAGCTTTCTTTACTAAGGAGCTCGGCTTGTGGCACAGATATATTCCACTAGCATACGAGGTGGAACTAGTGACAAACACCTTGACTTTGAATTGAAAGGCTTCCTGTCTTTACGTTGTTGAGGAAGTCATTTTTTTACTGCTCAAGAAATGGTATCTCTCACAGGCTGGGGAAATCCTGTTAGCATGCACAATAATGTGGTAATTTTGTCGATTCATTTTATTTTTTTAATAAATATATGAGCTGAAGGCCAGTCTTTTTCTCAATTTTATTCAGTGGGAAGATCAAACTAAATTTTAATGTCATTTTTAAAACTCTAAGCAAAATTTATTTGTTCTTTAATAAATACGAAAATTCGGTCAGCTGCATTGTTACTTGTATGTGTCCTTTGACCTTTCTGTTTTGTGTAAACTGTTCAATGTAAAACAGGAAAACTGTTCATTTTCCCTCTTGATAAGTTTTTCTGTTGTCGTTGTCATCCTTGAGTGTTTCAGGAATCTCAAACCCTGCTCCCAGTGTTTTTTCCATATAACTTGCTTGCTTATTAGCATCAGCACTGCAAATAACGGTTCCCAGTAAGTGTCGAACCGCAAGGAAATGACAGAACAGTTTAGATATGTGAACAGCACGTCCTTGCTGCTTCCACTCGTCTTGTCATAGCCCCGTTTGGCAGAGGAGCCCTGGATCGAGCAGACCTTCACGTCGAGCACCCCCTTGGTGTGCTTGGCACCCCACTCCTCGTCAGAGACGTGCGTGTGGGTCCTACAGGTAGCGCTTCTCCCAGATCCGCCTGAGAGCAGTGAAGCAAAGAACATGGCAGTGCCCACGACCGCCTTCCATTCATTCTGTTCATGTCAGCAATGCTCTCATTGAACTTAACATGACACAGTGCAACTTTTTCATCAGTGGAGAAGCTGCTTCAGGGGTCTTTCCCTTCTCTTTCAAGGCCCGCTGGCTTCAGAAAGATTCCTGACACAGGCCCCATCAGGTGCGGGATGGACACGCTGGTCGCCAGAGCTCGGGAGAGCACAGTCTTCACACTCCACAACACTCCTGTGTGCTTGTGCAACCACCCTCAATGTCCCTACTGCTCGCGCGCCCCCCCCCCCAGTTTTCCACGAGAAACCTAGCCCCCTCTGAGAAATACTGAAAACCATCTCCTTTTCTAGCTACTCCATGTCTGTACAGCAGGTCCCTGAATAATGTCATTGTGTTCAAGTTATTTCATTATAACGCTGATGAGATGCCGTAGGAACTTAACTCTTGTTTATATCAGCCCATGTTAAAATTAGTGTCCTTACATGTCACTTTGTTTAAAGTTACAAAACCTATGGGTGATGTTTGGTGAAGATTTACTGCACTACAGTTTGAAATACGAACCAAGTGTCCTCAGTAACTATAAACCAGACCTGTTTTCACCACATATAATGTAATAGATCAGCTGCTTGAATGAAGAGGGAGACAGCAGAAAATGCTTAAACTATTGGCTAAAATGAGGTTTCTTATTACTGATTTTTATGTATGCCGTTTCCACAATCATGGATAAACAGTACCTGTATTGCCTTGTCTGGCAGCAGGAACTCTGCTTCCTTGCACTTGGGATTTTGTCAGTCCCATGTAACCTGGATTAGCAGTGACAGTGAAACCTTTCATTTCTTTGCTAGACCATACCAGGAAGGGAAAATCGCTCATTACCTTTGCGTGCTGGCAATTCCTGCAGCACCTGGAGTAGGTAGGGCAGTGCATACAGGAAAACGCATCTACTGTCTCATTTGATGATTACAACAGACACCACAGATGCTTACTGCTTGCAGTGGAAATTGCGTTTCTGCAGAGGCTGCAGGGGTACCAACCAGTGTCACATGGTTGCTACTTTTCTGAGGAGGGGCCAGGATCCACAGCTTCTGGATCCTGGTCCAGTGCTCTTTCCTACCTGGTACTAGATTTGAATGGGCAAAAGCTGTAAACCAAGATGCCAGAGTCTTTTCTTAGCGCAAATGGAATCTGGAAAACACATTTGGTGTGTGCCTCCTTTAGCACTAGATGCCATCAGCAGCATATTCAGGGTACATTTGTAGCAAAGCTGAGCTGGCCATGATTCTTGTGACCATATACCAGGTTAGATATCAAAATCACCTTAAGAAGGTTGAAAACTATAGATCCACAGGTCCTATATCTAGAGTCAATTTGATAGGTTTGGGGTGGAGCGTCAGAAAGCATTTTGCAAAGCTTCCCAGGATTCCAGTCCTTGTTCTGAAACTTTTTGAGGTACGGCTGGCTTTAGGAAATACTGCCGTAGCTACCCGAAACGAGGCAGTGACTGTTAGAAGCCCTGAAGAGTTGCAGCATAGCTATGGGCAGCATGTCCCTGGGAAACAGATGTTACATGCCCTCAGTCTCAGGCCCCCCCAGTCAAATCACATTGGCTTTAATTGTTTGGTAACCCTGGCCTCCTGTCTCACCCTCTTAAAATATTTGTGTTCTTTGCCTAGAATTCAGGGGCCTCCTAGGGCCATACCCACCCACATTAAAAAGATGGAGTTTTTGAAAGACAAGATGCTTCTAAAAGTTTCCTGCCCTGACAGTATTTAGCCAGAAGCTATCGGTAGAGGTATAGAAGGAAGGTGGCCAAGGTGGCCAGTCAGCTCCTTTGGGCTCTTAAGATGCTGATTCCCTTTTCTCAAAGGGCAAAATGTCAATGCAGGGACCCCTCCACCTTCAGCTAAAGCAAGCTGTCCTGCCTGCAGCCCAAAGGCCGCATGTGGCTCACGGCGGCTTTGAATGCTGCCCGACAAATTCGTAAACTTTCTTAACAGATGAGATTTTTTTTGTGTGATTTTTTTATTTTTAGGTTATCAGCTATGTTAGTGTTAGTGTGTTTCATGTGTGGCCCAAGACAATTCTTCCAATGCAGCCCAGAGAAACCAAAGAGTTGGACACCCCTGAGCTAAAGAGTTGAATTGGGCTTCCCAAAATAACAAAGTAGAAAGTTGGATGTCTAAAACCGAAGGTTCTGGAACTGATTGGTGGACAGACCTACTTACAGAAGCAATGTAGTGTTCTTTTCTGGCTTCTGTTCACTGAAATTCCTACTTTCAAGTTGGCTCAGGCTGGGGATGCCAGGTAGCTCGGCAGGTTGAGCGCTTGCCTTGCCACCATGATGTCAGGGGATCGAATCCCAGCCCCAACCTGTGCAAAACCGACAAGCTGAACTGCATTGCCATCTCCCACGCAGGAGGCCCCTAGTTCAGTTCCCACCCTGCGCAGCCCCACATCCACCTGTGTGGAATGAAACTGTCGAAACTAATGATACACAGCTATGGAGACTGTTCCTGGCACTCCCCCACTCCCCTCTCTCACCCTCTCACCTTCTCTCAAAACAATTTTTTTTTTTAAGTTACCTCAGGCTGTGACTGCATCGTCCTGGCTAGCAGCCTTCCCTCCCAGGACTCTAGAAAGCACAGCTGACTAGAACCAGTAACTGCTGTCCTGTCCCATGTTGCCACTTGTGCCCGTATCCAGAAGTAGCACTGCTGACACTGTCATTCTGCCACTCCAAACACAGCCCCAGAGTTCTGGGCCTCTAGGACCAGCTCCTTTGTTCTAGTCCAGTTTATGCTCCCATCTGCTGCCTGTATCCTTGTTCTGCTGCCTCCATACACAGTGGAAGCCAAAGATACACACAGAAACACAAAGAGAGTTTCATCTTTATTCTTAACCTCACGTGTCCACACACTTCTTCGTATGTGGAGCTGCCTGAGTCCTTGGGCCACGACGGCTTTCTCTGTGGAGGATTTTGTAATCATGGGTCCTGGGACAGGGCGGTCACCACAACCCGTAAGTCTACAACACCTGAGCCACGGCTGCCCACTCGGTCACCTCTGCGGAAAACGCAGCTTTGAGCCCAGCTCTGTGAGCACAGAAGGCAGAGCCTTCGCAAGTCTTGAGAACGCTGATTTCTGGGGCTCCCAAACTCCAGACACCAGCTTGAAGCAAGACCTGGTGGCCAGGACTTGGAGATCGCTGGGGGCGGAGAGCTCCGCTGCTCCTACTGTCCTGGCAGGGGACCGAGTCCAGAAGTGGCCTGCAGGTCTGGTCACTCCAGTTCACCAGCGCTCCTACTTCACAGTCTTTTCCCTTGACTTCTTGTGCTTCTTCTGTTCCTCGTATTCAAGTATTTTCTTTTGGAAATAGCCTGTGCATTCAGGTGCAGGTGTTAGATAGAGGCAGCTCACTTGGCCAGCCCAACCGTGATGCACGTGGGCATGGATCAGAAATAGCCTTTGTCTGCTCCCCCCTCCCCTGCTCCACCCGCATTCCTGCCCGAATTCCCATGCCCTCCCAGGCCTCTGCACATCCAAGTATTCTGTTTGGCCCCAAAGGGGGCCTACACACAAAGAATGATAGGAATTGATCCAGACTTCAAGAGCAAGGGCCTCCGGCTGGCTGATGACAATACAGCAACTTCTATAAAAATGTTAGCCCAGAGGGCATGTTCTTAGGCTTCAGCTGATTTCTTTCTATCCCAGCTGATAAGATCACAGCTACTCTGTGGGCCTCTCACCGAGGGCCACGCCTGACCTGGGGTGGGGACAGCGCTGTCACTGCGTATCACTGCATACCTGCAGGAGGGTTCTTGCTCTTCTCAGCTTCCTGGATGAACAGGGAGAAGAGCTGGGTCTTCACAAACTGCTTCACGAAGCGGCGGTTGGCCTTGGAGGACAGAGCCTTACAGAAGGACCGCTCCTGGAAATGGCCTTGCCCGTTGGCGTCCCGCTTGATGTAGGACGCATAGTGACCCACAGTCTTCACAAAGAACTGCACAAAAGGGCCTGAAACATGCTCGTTGATTTGTTCAGAAGCTGCAGGAGGGGACATACAGAGGCCAGCTCAGCGGGGAGCAGAAGGATGCAACTGCCCACTCTTACCTCCTAGTGGTAAGCCACTGCAGAAAGCTCCAGAAAGGAGGTGGGGGAGGGTTCGGAATGACTGACTGACTCATTCAAATGGGAGACTGGGTGTGTGTTCCCCACCACTGCGTAGGGAGAATAAAATAGACTTACACTTGCCCTAGAACCTAGGCCTCCGGGATTGGCCCAGGGCTGCGACTTGGGTTCCTTTTGGTTCTGGAATAGTTGGCAATCATGCCCTCAAGGTCTTTGCAGCAACCCAACATCAGAGGGGCCTAGGACTTACTCTGTAACTCATTGATCCCCTGACCAAGAGAGCCTAAGATGTCATCCTGAAGCTTGGGGGGCAGGACGTCTTTTTCATCACCAACCTAGAAGAGGACAGAGGTCAAGTCAGGGAGGAGTGAAGGGCAGTGTTAGCAGAGAGAATGGTGTATATTCTGTACCCTTCACCCCCACAGTAATGATCGGCCCCATAGCAGAGAAACAACAGAAGCTGTCTTGGCCTTCGGCTTGACTCCAAGTAAGCTTCAGTGAGTCTCTGCTCTACCCCGTGGTGCTGGTTTAGACCCTTGCTCTAGCGGCACTAACACCAATTGCCTTGTTGTGAAGTCATCTTGGTCTGTAGTGGGCTCCTCGAGAGAGAGAGAGGGCGGGCCTTATTAGCATGCCTTCTCACCCAACAGAAGTACTGAAGTTTGTTGAAATAAGGGGAGCGTGGATGAGATGAGAGTGGGATTTGGTGGTGGGCCTGCTGGTGGTCTGAACCCAGATACTCACTGACATTAAGAAGGTTCCTTCACAAAGGTTCACCAGCAGGACCTGAAACCAACACAGAATGGCTTGACTTCCCCTTGCTTCACAGACCTCAAGACTTCCCCTCTCCCATTTCCGCCCGTGACTCTCCCTTCCAGCCCAGGTAGCAACAAAATCAGCATCTTTAATTCTCAGGTCTTATCTGACACTCCTCTCCGGAAGTCTCAGTTCCCTTTCTGGGGAAAGGGTATGAAGCTGCCGGGAGGAGGGTAAGGGAGAGAGCTAAAGGAGAAGGGGAATACCACCTGGACGATTGTAGTCAGTCACTGCCTTAATTAAACACTGAGTGTAGTGATTTCTTCCACACATGGAGCTAGAACATGGCACCCACAGTGCGTCTTGCACACTTACATCATTTAAGCCTCCCAACCATCCCATAGAGGCAGGTCCTATCCCTATTTTGCAGGTGAGGCTACAGACGTAAAGCAGTTGCTGGGGTCATACTGCTAACAAACTGAGCCAGTGACCAAGCCTAGGACTGTCCCCTATACTCTTCCTATACTCCTTCTCTCTCAAGGTCGTCATGAGGACAGGGATGGACTTTTTTTTTTTTCCCATCTTTTCATGTTTGCAACAGCTTTATGCCCAACTGCCTGGAGTATGGTCTAAAAACTCCCTCAGAGCCCTGGGCCCTCCCGCAGGAAATAGCAGAAGGAAATCAGCCCAGGGTCACCAGGAAGAGGGAAGGGGAGGCGGGAGGCCTTGTGGCTACAGGCGGCAGGTGAGACAGGCGTGGGGCTGGCACTTGGGGGCCCTGGGCCCCCGCACCAGCTCCATCGCTGCCGGGGGGCTTCCTTCTAGACCAGCCTCCTGCTGGTGGGGCTGCAACCTGCAGATCTGTTTCTTTGATCCTCAGGGCATTTTTAAATGATGGAATTTGTGTCCAACACTTAACATGAAAACTTTCACATAAAATTTGGATTTGGGGATCCTGAAAACTCAGGAACTCTTTTAACATGGGTCCTCATTTCCAGAGGGCAGTAGTCAGAGGGCACTGCCCCCTGTGGGGCCGGGCATGTGCTCGTTTGGCACAATGCCCTGAAACCTGGGTTGTTCATGGACACGCGGGCTGGGCTCCTTTTCAGCGTGGGCCCTTGGTCTTGACAATAGCGTGAATGATCCCTCCATGGTCCTTCTTCCAAATAAAGGAAAGAGAGGGGCTGGAAAGTGTGCCCAAAACAGGCCCTGTAATTATCCATCATCCGGGGAGAAAAGTTGAGCGAGTCCAGGCCTGAAACTGCTTGCATACTTTGGCCTGGATGCCTTCATTCAAGGAAGGCTGTTCATTTGGGGGGTTGGGAGCTAAGAGTGTGTGTGAAGAGTTTTTTTGCAAAGTTGTTTCCCAGAATCCTTCTAGTATTTGGGTATATTACTGTCTATCAAGTAATCCCTTCCAGAGAGCTTATGTGGAGTGGGGGAGCCCCCAACACCCACCCTGAGCCCTGATCCTCCCTCCGGCCTGTTTCCCAGAGCAGCTGCGGAGGAAGTAAACATGCCAAGGCTCTGGGATGGCAGGAGCTGCAGTCCTGCTGGCTTTGGGGTGTCTTCCCAGCTGGCCCTCAGGGGGAGGAACCACTGCTTCCGAGGAGCTGGAGCTACAGGGTCAGGAAGTTTCATAACTTCTGGGGTTGGGACATTTTAAGTCTTATTGCCAAACACGGGGCTGATACTCTGTCCCAGTTAGTCACAAGGCAAGTGCTCGTTCAAAGGGCATGTGTGCTCAGCAGTTCTGAGCAGGGCTGGGGAGGCCAGCACGCAAGGGAGGGGACACTCCTTCCCGGCAACACTGTGCAAGAGGACGTGGGCTTTCCCTGTGCTGGGTTCCTTCCTTGCCTGCCCATGTGGCCTCTCAAATGTCGACAGTTCTCACGTCCTCAACTGTGTCTTATGTGAATGGAGGAGCTCCAATCCCTTGCGTCCTTTGTGGTTTGACTTCTCGCCTCACCCCTGGGCTGGGTGGTGGTGAACCAGTGCAGACATACACACCTAAGGAGCCCTTCTTGCTTGGGGTTGCGGGAACATGCTCTCTCCTGGGAGTTTACCCCAGCGCTAAGCAGAGCACATGTTTGGAGTTGTTCTTCCAACACTGGAGCTAGATTTATGCTGGCTGGGCCCATGTTCACCACTGAGCCCTTTGGTGTTAGTGTGGGGCACTGCCAAGAACTAAGCTGACAGAACCCAAGGGCTAATCACAGTTCATCAGAGAGATGACTCTGGCTACAAAAATCTGCATTTTTAGGGCCCATAGACTAGTTTTCGGAAGGGACTACGCTCATTAGCTCATGTCCAAGGAATGTGAATGAATTCCAGTGGGGTGTGTTCTGTATGGGCCAGATGTGCTGATCCATTCAGACGAGAGATGGGAGACCACACAGCCTGCTCACTGGGACCAACGGCCCTGGGACAGTAAATGACCCCTCAACAAGCAAGGTGCTGCCCCTGAAGCCCCAACGGGGAGGAAGCTGACATTCACTGGGCATCAGCTGTGTGCCCGGCGCCAGGCTGGGAGCTCTGTGCAGGTCCCTGGGGTTCCTCGGGACTGGACACTGTCATCCCTGTTTGACAGATGAAGAAGCTCAGGCATAAAGAGGTTAAGCAAAGCGGTAGTAGCACAGCCAGGATGCAAGCCCAGGTCTGACACCCTGCCGCTGCGTCCTACCTCTTCCATGGGGCTGTCCATAACTTCCTGCCGGAAGCGCATTTGTACTCCGACCATGAAGGGGGTGGGGCAGCAGACAGTGGCCAGGAGGCTCTCGGGGACAACAGGGATGTAGGTGTGCGCCCAGCTGAAGGGATAGAGCAGCGCGGCCGCAGCGTGGATGCACTGAGACAGGGTGCTGGGGACAGGGCACAGAGAACGGGAGTCAGGGAGGCCTCCCTGGGCCTGCACACGGGCCCCCACACTGCCCACCACCGACGTGCAGATGCACAGGCGAGCCCGGGAATCATGCTGGGCACAGAGCTTGAGAGTCCTGGCCGCTGGGCGGGGAGGGGCGGAAACCAGCAGCGGCTGGGCCGCCTCTCGTCAGCGATGGGGCCTCCGTGTGATCCTTCTTACCCAGGGAGACTTCCCAACTCGCTACTGGACAAAAATACAAGTAACTCTACAGAGAGGCCTTCACTCAAACACATCACGACTGAACTCTGCTCGCCACTGTGCTGAGGATGTGGATACCGGGAAGTGTGAGACTCGGTGTAGTTAGGGAGACAGACATGTAAACACTGGGGCGCAACAGAGACAAATAAAGCCTTTCTTTCCTCCTTCTGTCTATCCACCCTTGGCCTTGCCTTTACCTCTCGGGGCTCCCTCTGGCCCGGAAGGTTAAGTTACCGGGTTGGTGCCCGAGTTAGCCTGGGAAATTCCTACATTCCAGGAACCTCTGCCTGGCAATTCCTACCCGGAAAGTCCCACAGAGGTGGCTGGGCTCCCCTTTCCCACAAAGCATCCCCAGTGTCATTACTGCCTAAGTCACAGCTCAGGCCCACCTCCTTGCCCCACCTCTGCACACAAACACGACCCCACCCTCGTCGT
The DNA here is from genome assembly GCA_004027555.1 of Craseonycteris thonglongyai. NCBI lineage: Eukaryota > Metazoa > Chordata > Mammalia > Chiroptera > Craseonycteridae > Craseonycteris > Craseonycteris thonglongyai. The sequence goes on from PVKE010002701.1 coordinate 33,226, forward strand.
CTCTAGTCTCCACTCTCTTACCTGGCTCTTCATTTCTCCAGGTTACCCCCCAACCAAGGCCAATAAAAACACAGATGCGGAAACCATGCTCCAATTCTTGGTATCAAGAGAGCACTTCCTGAGTGAGGAAGATCGAGTCTCTGAGAGTTCTCGCCAAGGCTGGGGCTGACTGGAAGTCCCCTCCCTGCTGGGGCTTCGGGGATCTGATAAACTCAGGAGGTGGGGGGTAGTGGGGAGTGGTGGGATCTCCCAGGAGGACTTGAACGCCTGAGAGGTAAGTCCTGCCAGCCTCTGCCCATGTCCAGACCAGCTGGCACCTGCTGGCACCTCCACTTCCTAAACACCGATTTTAGTGGGAAAAGGCTGGGATTTCAGGTCCAGCCACACCAAAGCTTCTCATTTCCCCACAGTGCTGAGCATGGAGCTATTCCAAAAGCAAAAGATTGCACCACTTCCCTCAAGGATTAGCCTACAATCAGTGCCTGTCTGCTGTCCCTGATTTTTAGGGAATTTTCAACACACAGACCCCACTCCCTGCCCAAGCTTCCTCTCCTCTAAAACCCTTGACTTGCACCTGGCCCTCTGGCCAAACAGGAGGGTCTCTAGCATGCTTTTCTTCTTCTTCCCTAAAATATAGAACCAGGATTGTCAGCCCAACGTCATCAGCTTTCTCCCCCCGCCCCCCCGCCAGACATGAATAGAAGGCAACCTCCCACTGGTTTGTGATACCTTTTTCCTTTTCCATTCTGTCACATGCCTCCCCGTGTCTTTCTCAGACTCAAAGCCCCTAAAAGGTAGACATGATAATACCCTGCTTCAGGGATATATTCACCTGTGAACTTAAAGAATAGCCACTGGGGGAAGCAGGATGGCTCAGCAGGTTAAGCACTCACTTTGCAGCCCCAGGGACTAAGGACTGAATGCTAGCCCCGGCCCATGCGGGCTCATGTGCTGAACTGAGGTGAGCTCCCCATGGGGAAGGCCCCCAGTTCGGTTCTCGCTCCCTGGTTCAGACCCTGGCTCGAGGGGGCGTGCCTCCCATGAGGGAGACCCCCAGCCCAGTTCCCGCCCTGCACGGCCCTTGCCCACCTGTGTGGAATGAAACCATGTTGAAAACTGATGACATACAACTATGGAGACTGCTCTGGGCCCTCCCCCTTCTCTCTATCTCTCTCTGTCTCTGTCAAAAACAATAAAATGAATATTAAAAAAAAAAAAAAAGAATAGCCACTGGCATTTACCAATACGTGCCTGGCAGGGTGCTAAGTACCTGATGTGCATTATTTCATTTCATCCTCACCATAGCCTTGGGAGGTAGGTGCAGTCATTTCCTCCATTCTACAGATAAGGAGCTCATGGCTTCAAGAAGTTCAGAAACTAACCTAAGGGGAAGCACGTAGCTAAAGATGGGAGAACAGGCCTTGGAGCGCGTTCTGCTGATTTCAGCACCACTACAGAGCTCTGTGCCCCCTGAGGTCAAAGGCCCAGCCTTGTTTGCCTGTTTCTTCCCCGTGCATGGCATCTGGCAAATGAGTGAATAAATGTTTGCTGAGTGAGTGAATAAATGGATAGATGAGATGTGCTTGCCGTTAAGCACGATAGGCCTGACCTCTTTCTGGCCCTGTCCTTGCCCACCTGCCCTCCCTCAGCCTTTCAAGAGCAGAATCCTGACTGGTCTCGACCGGGTCTGTCCCCAGAACATGTCAGGTCCTTCTCAGAGCTACATCAGAGACCTTCCTCAGGCTTCGCAGAAATCAAGTTTGGAGGCCGAGGCAGGGGGTTTGTAACAGCTGTGTGAAGAGCTGCAGGCTGGAGGGTGAGCTCACGGGCCCTCCAGCCTGGTTTCTTGGGGGACCCTCAGGCTGTCCCTTGAGCTCAGGGATGCCAGCAGCTCTGGGAAGCTGCTCAGTGGCCGGGACCCACCTGAGACCTTCGGCCAGGAAGATGATTCTCCTCTCCAGCACGGCAGAGGCGAAGATCTGAAGGATCTGTTCAAAACGGAGACAGCGCAACAGAGAACTAAAATCCACGTGCTCGAGGTGGGAGTCCAGGGGCCGCGTCAGTGAGATGAACTGTGGGGAAACCAGAGAGAGAGGGTGTCCCCGCACTGAAATGGTCACACAGACCCCAGAAGGCGCACGGGGCCTCTGCCCGCCTCCACCTCCTTCCCCTGCAGGAGGTCATCTGCTCCTGTCTTTCCTCCCACTAAACACCCATCTGCGGGTTCCCTGTGTGTGGGGATAACACTGGTATTGTCATCCCCAGCGTGGACCACCAGGTGCGGCAGGGCTTGCTTCCCTCACTGAGCGCGCCATGCTCACCACCCTCCCGGGCACGCTCTTTCCTGCCCACCTGTCATTCACAGGCTAGGCCCGCCCCTCACCTGCTGCTCTTTCCTTTCCATGCTTCCTCAGAGGCCTTCCCTGGCCACCGAATACGATAAGCATTTTCCATCATCTCTAACACAGCATCCTGTTTTTTCCCTTTCATGACAATCATATGACTTTTAATTGTATATTGGTTTGTTTCGATTTAACAGCTGTCTCCGCCATGAGGTCAGGGACCACATTCACGTTCCTCGCCACTATACATCCAGAAAATTGGAGAGCGTCCCATACTTATGTTTTGACTAAGTGGAAAAGCTAGCTGAGCCCCTCCCCTTGTTTTATATGAGGAAGCCGAGGGTCAGAGGGACACAGACGACCAGGGGTCAGCACTAGAATTCTTACAATGTTCTTCTTGCTGCTTTGTCTGCTTAGGGCCTTAAGACAATAGCATCCCATGTGGCAAGGGTGGGGACATCGGGGTGGGGATGGGTGATAAGAAATAGACAGATGGAGGCCATGGGTACAGATATGGGCAGACACAGGAGGATGTGGGTGGGGCGTGGGGACAAGTGACAGTTGGGGGCTGGGGACAAAGTCCATTCTAGCACCAGGAACCTCAGCTTATGTGGTTTATTATAAATAAATGTCTTGGTGGCTTGAACAGTGACAAGGTCCTTCTAAGCAGGAGGTTGAGAGGATGAGAAAATCTGGGTTTTATTTTTCGCTCTCCCAAAAATTCAAGTCAAGACCCCGTCTCTGCCTGGCTCAGGTTCTGAGTCTCTTAGCCCAGTGAGTAGAAGGGCTGAGATGCGAGGTACCACAGAAGCCTGCCCCCCGGCCCCCGCCCTAGCCAGGGCAGGTCTCCCCCATCTTGCTAACCCACCTCCGTGCCCGAGTCGGGGATGAAGCTCTTGAGGGTGACAGTCTTTCCAGGAGCAGGGAAGGCTGCCTCGCGGAGGCCCTGCATGAACGGGTAGATGACCGCCATGGAGATCTGGTGCCTCTTCTCCACCTCATCCAGGATCTGCACGGACAAGGACCATGAGGGTCCAGTTCAGAAGGTCGCTGGCCCTGGAGTGGGGCTCCCACACCGGTCCAGCCAGTCCTCATGCGTCTTCGAGACCCTCCCACCAGCTGGTTCTCTTCCCTGCTGCTCACCTCCTGCTTTTACATAGCCTTCCTTCTTTTCATCCTCTCTCTACCAACCTGTATTCCTCCCTTTTACTAACATCAGCATAAACTATCTTCCCCAGGAAGTCGTCCCACAGTCAGCGCATCCTCATGATGGTCCATGTTCATTCGTGCTGGGAGGCTGGGCCTCGTGGATACCACTGTGCCCTCCAGCTTCCACTGGCGACTCCCCAGCACCTGACCCTCAGAACCCGGCACAGAGAGGCACTTTCCCCGAGCAGAGGCTGATGGAGCTGCCTGCCTTCGCCCTCCAAGAGGCCGGCTGGGGCCCAGAGCGCACGGAAGCCCTTTCATGGCCACTGGGACACGCCCCCTCAGCTCTGAGGGGCTCCTCTCTGATCCCGATGCTGACATGCCGGCTCTCAGATGAGCTCCAGCAGAAGTCCTAGAGGCCTCAACACCCCTTCGTCCCACAACGAGGCGGAGGGGTCTGGCATTGCATGATAATTGTGTCTCTGTTTCTTCACAGTTCTGTCTCTCTCTCAGATCACTTCAGGTGAGCCTCACGCAAACCCGTGAGACAGGAAGGTGCAGGAGCACCACATACGTTTGACTGACACTCGCGGATCCTAACCCGGGGCTCCTCCCAGTGCCCTGCTCCCGCTGCGTCCTTGCCTGACTGGAGCAGCAGCAGCGGCCTCTCGGCAGGGGGCATGGTCCCCTGCGTTCAGTTCCCACTCTTCCCTACACTCAAGTCAAATCTGAGCCCCCTCCCTGACTCAGTTCTCTCATGTGGGCCTTGGCTGCCCCCGGCTGTGCGGGAGGAGCTGCCCCAAGAGCTCCGGGAGCACGGGCCAGGCAGGCAGCCAGGCAGAACTGGAGCGGAACAGGCCCAACAGGCCCCTGAGGAATCCCGTCCCAGCCCTACCTTGGAGAACAAGCCGAAGCAGCCGATGCAGCTGATGATGCAGTACACCTTGGGGAGCCGAGGGCCGGGGCCAGCGGGCTGCAGGGACAGAGAGGCTCCCTGAGTGCTGCAGCCTCCCAGAGCCTTCACCCAGTGGGGCTGATGGAGCACGAGGCTGCTGTCTGGGGCTGGGAACCCCTGGTGACAAGTGGGCTGGATGGAGACAGGCCTGGCCATTTCCAGGACAAGTGCCAGGGAGGCCAGAACGGTCACCAACGTCAGAAAGAACGTGGCCTGGGGGTGCTTGTGGGCTCACGGGCAGCACCCACGCCATCTGCACTGAGCAAAAGGAGGCGGCAGGTGCATGCCGGGGTGAAGAAATGGCTGTGGGGGTGGGAGGGGGAGCGCTGTGAAAGTGACTCAGAGGATCCTGAGAGCCAAGAATAGTTGTCCCAACCCCAGGCCATACGCCCCAGAAGGCTCCTGGGGCCACAATACTGAGAGGCCAGGATGGAGACGGCAGAGAGGACCAGGCTGGAGCCTCCCACAGACAGGGGCTCCTAAGAGTCGGGGTGAGCAAAGACCAAAAAGCGTGGCCAGCAGAGTCCCCTGGGTGGGCGAGGAGAGGGGTGTGTCCCCGTTCTGGCAGGGCTGCCGGGGCACTAACATGGCAGCTGGGCTGGGCTCCCTCCAGCCACCACTACCAGGGGGCCCGGGCGTTCGCAGCTGAGGCTTCAGCAAGCCCAGCTGCAGAGCCCAGCTGCAGAGAGGAGGGGGCAGTTCTGAGCTGCACAGACCAAGAGGCGCCTGCAGTATCCAATCTTCCTGCTCCCGTCCACGTTGGTCAGCACGAAGGAGAAGGTCTCCCTGAGGAAGAGCAGACATGGTTTGCATTCTCTCACTGGACTCCCCAGCAGGAAGGTGGTTGGTATGGGGCGGGGGGGTGCTGAGGGTGGCGGAGCACGCTGCCGATTAGTCACAAGAGTCACAGCGACACCAGAGACTTTTACGTGCTTATGGGTGTCAAGCTCTGAATGCATCATCTCATGTCATTCTCACAACTACCCTTTGAGGTGAGTCCAATAACAACATCATCGCCACTTCAAAGATGAAGGAACTGAGGTTGAGCACGTGCGCCTACCTAAGATCATTCGCCCTGTAAGTGGCAAACGCAGACTTCAAACTCAGGGCTCGTACTGTGAGGGACTTCGCCATGTGACCTTCTTGGAGGCTGAGGGCCGTGAGAGTCACAACACAGACAGTCACTCCTAGCACAGGGGAGAGAACCTCACCCTTTTCTGCCCAGAGATGACTGGTCAACTCAGTTAGCTAAGCTCCTTGGCTTTGAGGGCCCCCAGGCAACGTGTTTATAATAAATCAACGGAGTCGCTCCCCATCAGGAAGAAAGCTGGCACTAAATCAGCGTGCACACCAAGGGAGGGGGTGTACAGGAACCACACGCCCTCACGGTCCCTTCTCCCCGTCCCAGAGTCGGCCCCAGGGCCGAGCTGCTACTCAGTTACCTGGGATACTCAGTGAGGGGTGCCCACTCGTTTCCGTCTGGGAAGCAAAACAAGGGGATGGCGCTGAGCAGCCGCTCCTCCTCCTCCTGCTGACCTCGGAGCAGGTTCTCCCGCTAGAAGGAAAAGAGACAGGCGGATGGTGCAGGCCGGGCCCGGGGCGAGAGCTTGAGGGCTGCTGGGCTTCCATGGAGGATCTGAAGCCGTCAGAACATGCACATCCCGACATGGGGTCAAAGCCTGCCTCTGCCTGCCACTCTGCACAGGGACTTCATCCTGGGTCTGGCTAGAACGACCCCCCCACCCCCACCCCCTCAAGGCTGAAACAGTCCCTTCTGAGCCAAGTCTATATGAACCTGCGTTAGACTTGAGCATCCTGAGGATCCACAGAGTCACGCTGAACACACAAAAGGCCCAGAGACAGCCTGGCTCCCAGCGAGGATGGCCCCGCGGAGAGACCACATCAAAGAGAAGCAGCCAGCTCCGGTGGCTTCAGGGTTAATGGGAAGGATGTCCGATCTCCGGTCATCCAGGGCAAGAACCAACCAGCAGCTGTGAGCCTGCCCCACCCTCTCCTTCCCCCCATCCCAGGGAGGGGGTTCCTGCAAGGTAAGCTTCTCTACAGAGAAGGGTGACTAGGGATGGAACCTGGAGGAGCTGGAAATCCTTAAAGAGGCAGAGCTAGCCTAGTTGCCCGCCTCGAGAGCCCAGATCCACTCCTCACCAAGAAGCCAGACCTAGATTCTGTGGGTGATAACAGCACCCAGGGCAGGGCCTGCAGGAAACAGGAGCTCAGCGCGGCTCCAGACTCCCGCCCTGACAAGGTGGGGAGCACGCAGGGCACCCTGCCGCCTCTCCAGCCCCCCCCCCCGCCCCTCCCGTTCAGTCCTCACCTTGGGAAACTGGTAGGTGATGGTGGGCTCATAATCCTCCCCTGAGCGCTTTTTCTTTAAGGAAACCACGAGGAGGTATTCAAAGAAATGCTGTCCTCCGGCGAAGTTGGGCAGACAGTGCTCCGGGGCCCTTTCTGGTTCCTTTACAGCTTCCCCAGGATTGTCCTGGGTAGATCCTGAAACCAAGATGCGGGGCCCACTCGGTATCCCATCGGTCCATGTCCTGAGTGGAATCTGGGTGGGCTCCAGGCAACGTCCGCACCTCAAGTTCACCCTGCCAGAGCGGAGGTCCCGGGAGGCATCCCGGGAGTCTGCCCAGCACCCAGGTCCCGGACTGGGATCACAGCCAACTGGGCAGTTTCCCTGCCTGCCCTGGGAGATGTGAAACCATGGGGGCACTAAGAGAAAAGAAACCACTGGTCTGGAAGCCAAGGAAATGTACTGGGGAGGCCACCTGGGAGGCCCTGTGCCCCAGGGGACTGCAGAGGCACCGCCTGCCCTTGGGGAGCCCAGGGCGGGACCCGATACAGTCTGCCCGACTAGACCTGTGCTCACTAACTCAGAACAAGCACAAGCGCCATGTGGCCGTGACCACGCCAACCCCCACTGAGGACAGGATGGGATCTAAAAACCAGCCCGGGGAAACCTCCCAGCCTAGTCACATGGGAAATGAAGTGGAGGTCAAGCTATAAAAAGAAGAAGAGAAAGAAGCATTTCAAGGAAGAAACAGCTGCACCGAAGAGAAGCCCTCTAGAAAAAAGGAAGTGGGCAGTCCAGTCCAGACCTGCTCGGAGTCGAGGCAGCCGTTTCCGGAACAGCCTGAGCATCCCTCCTACCACATGGCCTTCCATCTGCTCGGGCTCGCGGGCCGTGCAGCGCTACCCTTTCCTCCAACGACACCGGCTACAGAAAGCCTGGGAAAGAGACGGCTACTTCCGCGTCCGACCGCACAGCCGTGAAGCCAAGCCCCACACCACCTTCCAAGTGGGCGAGAGCCGTTTCCATCCTGTGCACCCAAGACTTGAGCAAGAAGGATGTGACAGGACCCAGGAAGGTGGCAGACTGCCTGCACGGAGAGGCAGCATCTTGGCACTGTAGCTCAGACCTCAGCTCCTCCCAAGAGCCCCAGGGCGTGGTGAGACAAAAGGTCACGAACAAACACCTTCCAGGCCCGACTGCTTCTGGGTTAAGGGCTTTGAATTCTGGGCTGCGGATTGTACCACGGGTTTATTTACAACCTCAGGAGAGTGAAGAAGGCCTGATAGCATCAAACTGTGGGGACTAGAACCTCACTGGTCCCCAGACAGGGATCTTATATCCTCATAACTTTGATTCTTGACCTTTCACTTCTCAACCTGATCAACAGCAGCTGAACCCGCCTGCAAAGGCACACGGGAACTTCCAGGCCACCGGGACGGCAAGCAGGGGCCCCGGACCAAACCCTCCCCCCAGCCAGGATGCCAGTGCCTTCCCCAGTGGAGATCAATAGGCCTGGCCCATCAAGTATCTAAAAGGAGAAAGTATTCTAGCAAGAGGGAATCTTGGAAATCAAGACGACCCTAAAAGCCGCCTCTCCTGGTGGGAAATAAGAGAGCACAGTCCTGCTCCGAGCTGGAGAGTCCCTGGCTTTTCAGAACGACAGTGGTGGATCTCTTACCCCTGCGACGTGTCCTAGACAGACTTTTCTCACTGGAACCTGTTCCAGGGCTCCAGCAAAGAATCCCTCTTGCAACTAGGAGGCACTGACTCAGGACATTCCCCCAGCTGACCCTAGGGGACGGGTTGCATCAGCAGCTGGAGGGTCACTCAGTGTCAGTGCAAAGCATCCGGGTGACCTCCACCCCACCCCCACTCCTGCTCTGTCCTTTTTTTCCCGTTTGGTGGGGTCAACAGTTCTGCCCAAGCGCAAAGCAGAGTGGCTGGCCCCTGGGGCTCTGGTGTTGTCTAGAGCCTGTGTCTGGAAGCTGGGGAAGAAAAGAATAGCAGTAAGTTAGGCGGGATTCTCCCACAAACCCCTGAGGACTTCGGCCATGAAGCTGTGCCTGAGGAGCCGGGAGGCAAACAGGACTCGGTGCCAGTGTTTGCAAACCCTGCAAGGAATTAGCATCCCTCCGGGAGGAAGTGAGGTGCTGGAACAGAGGCGATGTTGCCTAGCTTCTAAGAGCTCCAGACCTGGCTTTTGTGGACCTTGCAAAAGCAAGCACTCGGTGGCCCAGATGTGACTCCTGAGGAGAACCCGTCACAGTAAACCAGGATGTGACGAAGGCTGTAATGATGAGAACAGTGGCCCGGAACTTTCAGAGCTGTCACCACACTTTGCTCGCAACCTGCACAGATCTATTGCACAAGCCTCACCAGATGGGGAAATTGAGGCACAGAGTAAGTCAGGGACCACTAACAGAATCTGTTGAGGGTGGGGATTATGAGAGTTTTATGTAGGCTGACCAGATGTCCCGTTTTAAACGAGACAGAAAACAACAGTCCTGTCCCGTTTCAAACAGGACGTCTGGTCAGCCTAGTGTCACTAGGCTAAATTCAAGGTGTCAGTAGGCTGCCCATATGGACCACTGTTTTCTGCCCCGTTTGAAACAGAACGTCTGGTCAGCCTAGCATGCTCCTGCCTTCTGGATGCAGAACACACTGAATGTCCCACGAGTGTGAGATGCCTCCTGTTTGCCAAGGACTTTGAGAACCCAAATCTTCTCACTGACCACTCCAGAACCTCGGGAAATTATTCCTTTTTCCCAAATCCTTCGAGTTGCAATTTACAGCCCATTTCCTCCTGCTTTATCAGGAGCACCAAGAAAATAGCAAAACTCACAAACTCCAACAAAAGTTCCTAGACTTGGGCGGAGGCCCAAGAAATCCAGAGAAAGATTGCTTTCTCCCGCCTTTCGCTGGAGGTTAGCAGCAGAACAGAAAACATCCAGCAAACACACGCATTTCATATAGGTCACCTCATTTAACCCCCAGTGCCCTAGACAGGAATCATCATCACCCTGAGATTTTAGTTGAGGAGGGAGCCACCCTTTCTAAGGAAGTCAGCAGTCTGGTTACACTTGTTCCTCCACCAGGAAGCTCCTCCCACCACCACCTGAGGAGAGTCCCAGAACAGGCTAGAACGTAGGTGAGGGGAGTTTCTGGAACCTTGATCTGGAAAGCTAGCCTTTTCTCTTTCAGCTCAGCTACTCTGAAGCCAGGGTGATTTACACACTTGTGTGTGTGCACACACACACCCCTACCACTCATTTGCCCTGCAGCCAAAAGGGCAAAAAGTAGAGGGGGAACTCCTCAGGGCGTGGAGGACAGATGGAAGTTATGGTATCTGAGGTGGGCACACTCTCCTGGGCTGACAGGAGCCACCTCAGGACAGGGAGTGCTGGCTGCTCACCTTCCAGTTGCTTAAGGTCCAGGACGCTCCCCCAGGCCCAGCCATCAGCCTGGTTTGGGGCGAGGGTGGGTGACAACTGAAATGTCCCCCCTGAATGGCAGGTGCAGACCCCTCCTGTTCACACAGATTTCTCAGGGTTGAGGGAGAGCAGGAGAGAGTTGGCCAGTGCTCTCCAGAGAAGACTCTGGCCCACACCCTGAATTCTGCTCCAGCCATTGCACAGCTCAAGGCCTCTGTCCCCACCCGTGGTCCCCAAACTCTTTGCCTTGGTGGGGTACAATGACCCCGTGTTTAGGGAGAAAAGCCAGGGTTGGGGTAGAGTGCAGGGGTCATAGCAGAAGTAACACTGACCTCACCCCCAGGTCTCCCCGACTCTGGGGCTTGGAGTGGGGTGGGGGGTCTCACTTCATCTTTTGATTTGCCCATCTTAGAAGGGGTGGGCTGTCTGGGACTGAGCCCTGCTTCTGTCTAATTGGCTCCTTTCTCCTCCGAAGGTGGGACAAATGGGAGAAGTAATGAGGCATATGGCTGCTCTGCGGTGGGAATGGCTAGTGACAAGCAGCAGTAAATGTTTGTTGAATGAATGGAAAGGGTGAATGAATTCCTAATTGTCTCCCGTCCGATGCCCAGTGCCCCTGCTAAGAAAGGAAAGCGAATGGTGACGTCTAATGTCATCCCCACAACCCTGGACGGCAGGAATCGGACTTCTCGCTACACCGAGGGGGGCTAAGGGAGGCGTGGCTTGTGGGGTTCACACGCTGAGGAAGCATCGAGCAGGCGCCACCCCGGTTCTGCTGGTGGCCACACGCTCTCGCCAGGGCCCCTGGATGCCCTCGGGCGGGGTGGTAAGGCGTCCGGGAGGCCAGCTTTTCTGGCCGGTGGCTGTTTGCGGCACCCCCGGGCTGAGCCGGGGTCTCCCGGGCGGGAGCTGCAGGCACACTGCGGTTGCACCACAAGCTTCCTGGCTGGCAAGACACGTGGCCCGGGGGCCCCACAACCGTTTCCTTTGCCCGGCCGCCCTCGATGGCCTGGCCACTCATCTGACCTTGGAGCGCGTCGCCACCTCGTCCTGTCCACCTCCACCTGCGCCTCTCCCCTGGCACCTGCGCCCTGCCCCAGCCCTCCCGAGTGCCCCGCGGGCTTCCCCCGGATCGCGACCCTCGGCGCCGCCCTCCGCGCCCTGGCCCCGCCGTGCGCGCTGGCCCCGCGCTCCGTCCCCGCGCCCGGGCCCGGCACTAACCCCCACGGCCGCGCTTCAGTCTCAGGCTGGCTCGGAGGCGGCGGCCGAGTCCCTCCATGGCCCCTGCAAGCCGGCCGCCGGCTCCCAGGTCCGCGGCCGCCCCGGCCCCGCCGGCCCCGACACTTTCACTTTCTCGCGGGGGGAGCCGAGGCGACGGGCCCGGGGCGGAGCAGCGCACCTTCCGGACGCGGCCCAGCCCCCGGCGCACCTGGGCGGGCCCGCTCGGCCTGGGCCCCGGCGGGCGCCGCGGGGTGGCAGAGGGCGCTCCACGCGCGCCCGGCAGCTCCCACCGCCCGCGAGGCGCCCCGGGGCGGCGCGCCCTCCCGAGCCCCGCAGCCGCCGGACGCGCGGGGCCCCCGCCAGGTCGCCCCCTACCTCCGTGGCACTGGCTGCGCGTGGCGTGGGGCCACCGGCGCACCCTCCAGGTGGCTCTGGACCTCTTCCAGGAGGGGTCAGAGTTCTCAGAGCCGTCACACCTTCCCACCCGCTCCATCTCTCCCGCCCGGGGCGCGTGTGCCTGCTCTACTCTATGCCCTGTTCCGCTTCCCCCATCCCGGCGTCCGCGCGCTCCGGGAGATGTGGCCTGCAGTCCCGACGGCCTTTCATCCAAAGTGTTCTTAAAAAAAAATGTATTGAGCAACGTTGCTTAATTGCGTTATGTAAATTTCAAGTGCACTATTTTATAATTGGACTCTATTTGTGCTTACCACTGGAAGAAGTCTAGTTTCCTTCCATCAGCATATATTTGACCCCTCATGCCCTCTTTGTTCCCCCCCCCACACACACACACACACACACACTCCCCTGCAACACCCCTCTGCTGTCTGTATCTACGAATTTGGTCTTTTGTTTGTTTTAGCCTTCAACAGATGACTGTGTAAAGATGTGGCAGGCACTACATATTATATAAGATGGAATACCACTCCGCCATAAAGAAGGTTGAAACTGCCATTTAGGACAACATGGATGGATTGAGAGAGTCTTATGCTAAGGGAAGTAAGTCAGATAGAAAAGGACAAGAACTGTATGATTTCACTGATATGTGGGATAGTATATGAAACCAAAAGCAACAAACTGTGCCACGTGCTCTTGAGCAGATGAGCATAATGGGGGTAGGTTCTGTCCTGCCCCCACCCCAGGTGTGAAAATTAAGGAACAGAAAGCTCTTTGTAAACTGCTGTGTGACGCAAATTCAAGGGATGATGAAGATTATGATGATGATGATGATGAAGATGATGAGGATGGTGATGATGATGAAGATGATGATGAAGATAGCTGCAGCAATCCGTACTTCCTGTCTTCTAATCTCCAATCTCAATAAGGCCTTTCAGCTCCTCCTCCACCCTTCTCACCTTCACTGGCTTCCAAACTTGCCCATACTTCAAGCTTTAGTTGGCAGACATGAATATTTGCATCTGATAAACCTCACTCACTCACTAGGGATCTGCCCTGGCTCCTCCCCCTCCTTCCCCCACCAGGGATCTGCATCTGTAGGGTGGAAGGGTAGAGGGAGTGCAGAGTTCTTCTAAAGTTTCTCCTTTCACAGAGGTTTTAGCCTGAGGTTGAAGTGTGGGAGGCAGACAGAAGAAGACAGACAGATGTCTGGGATCTATAGATACGACCCTCCCACCTACAGCTGCCTTCCCTCTCCCATGCCTGGTCTCCAGCGGACTGTCCTGTTACAGGCCATGGGTGAGCAGGACTGAGGAATCCAGCCCTGGTATTAAGCTGTCTGGTTTTAGCCCAGAGCTTCTAAAAGTCACCTCTACTCTGGGCCTATGCAATTTTGTACTTAATTACATGGTCTGTTTCTGTTCCCTGTTCTCAGTGTATTCCCGCACGCGATGGCACATCTCTTCCCCAAGTACTTTCTCTTGGCTGCACCTGCCTCTTAGGCATCTCTGTGTAAGTTTAGAAATGGTTTGTGATACACTTGTCCAATTGGTTGAATGTTATTGTGCCTTCATTTTCCCAATCTAGTTTATGGTGGTTCATCTTTCTTCCTTTAAAAAAAGCTGAAGAGGGGAAGCCGGGATGGCTCAGTGGTTTGGGCCTCACTTTGCAGCACCAGGGACCGGGGATCAAATCCCGTCCCCGGCCCGTGCGGAACCATGTGCTGAACTGGGAGCTCCCCCAGTTTAGTTCTCTCTCTGTCTCTGTATCTCTCTCTCTCTCCCAGTCAAAAATATAATAAATAAATAAATATTTAAAATAGCCCCTCTTCTTTAAAAAAAAAAAAAAGCTGAAGAGATATGTGCATATGTACACCAAAAAGACAAGTATAAGAGTGATCATGGGAATCTTATTTGAAATAGCCTCAAACTAGAAGTAACCTCAAATGTCCATAAGCAGTGGAATGAATGAATTGCGGCATAGTCATAATGGAGTACTATACAGAAATGAAAATGAATAAACCACTACTATGTAGTGACATGGCTATTTCACACAAACATAATGTTGAGCAAAAAAAACAAACACAAAAGAATATATATTGTAAATTTTCATTTATGTAAAGTTAAAAACAGGCAAAAAAAACCAACAAAAAAACATGGTATGAGAAGTCAGGATGTTGTTAGATTTAGGGAGGAAGGAGAAAGTATTATAATTGGGAGAATACCATAGGGCTTCTGGGTGGTGGTAATGTTGTATTTCTTACATGGTTATGGCCACTATGCAATCATTCTTGCACTGTACACTTCTATGCATTTTTCGATATGCATAGGAGACTTAAACAGATTAAAAAATATATTTATTAGGATATAAAGCCAACATAAATGGAGGTATATGCTAGTTGAGTTGAGAATAAATTGAGAAATGATTGGGATGTAAGGAAGTACAGTTAAATATAAATCTACATTTTTGAGAAGTGTTGTATGACAATAGGAAAAAATTCATTGGTCCATAGTTAGGGGGAGACTTGGGTTTCAAGTGATGAGTTAATATGGGGAAGATTGGAATGTATTTATGGGCATTAGGGGTAGGAGGCAGCAGGGATCAAATGTAAAATGCAAGAAAAACTGGCAGATGGAACGAGGTCTGAGAAGGAGCGAAGGTGAAAATCAAGGGTTTGGGTAGAAGATTGGCTTTAAAGGGGGAAAGGGTACTTTATTTGAGGGGGAAAAAGAGATGAGAGTGGGTGGAGTTGATCAATTTGTAGAGGAGGAAGTGGGAAGTTAAAGGATAGAAAAGAGGCCTCGGTTTCTGCTAAGAGAAAGGGGTTTTTCTTGTAGCTACCTTCTCCTACTCTACCCCTCAGGTTATTCTCCCAGAGCCTGGCTGTGAGTGAGGAAAAAATAACACCAGCCCTCCTTTCCTGAAGGTCTTGAAAGGGAGTCCACAGGCACGTTTTACTCAGGGAGGCAGCGTGGCATAGCAAGATGACCTTGCGCATAACAGGATGACCTTGGTGCATGGACTAACTCCACCTGCAGGTTCCTTTAGGCATTTCTGGAGCCTCCTTCTCCTATGATAATTAACTCACCTTGCAGGGTGACTGTGAGACCTGAAAGAATAGATTTGTAATCCAAATGTCCCAACTTCACAAATCCCTTTAATGCCCAGATCACCGTAGTCTCAAATTCATCTCTTTGAATGGCAGATGTACTCTTACCAGGCCCTCGTTTCCAGGTATTTCTGAGAAACCCTTCAGATGTGCATACATGTTCCACAGGCCAATCCTGGTAGTTGCTTGTGATCAGAGTCCACAGTCACTTCCTGCCAACGATCACTTCCTCCTTCCACAGTTACGCCCCCTTGTCTCAGGATGGGCTGCTACAGCTCTCCCCCGTGCCAGTCTGCCCGACCTGAATGTGGACCCCCATCTCCAATTCCATACAGAATAGCGAAGCTCAGGAAATAAGGCTTATTATGACTTGGCTGAAGGCTTTGTGATAAGAGAAGAACATTGCAAAAGAGAATGTGAAAATGAAGTATTGTTGGCCTTGGGGTCTGCAGAGAAGTCCTCTCCTGGCCTGCCCCCTATTGCAGGGACCAGCTGACCTGACTGTGGAACTGTCCTTGAGTCAGTGTTCACATTTTCCAGCATGACTGACAGTGGCAACGTCTATTATATTAAGGGGAGAACTTCGCCCCATACACAGGATGTGATCTTGTCCTTTGGTACAAAAACACCAGAAATAAGAACCAGAAAAACCTCCAAAGATTGAGCCCTTCAGGATCGAATAACACTATCAAGAGTCCTGTGTACCTCCTCTTCATAGCTTGAGGTGAACGGAGCTCAACTATCCTTCAGGCCATCTTGGAGTCTTGGCTTCTGGTTTCCTGTAAGAAATGACGTGGGCGACAACCCATGCATCTGCCAGGAATAAGCAACGATAGCCAGGATTAGGAACGAGAATCTGAATATTGGAAACAAAGGGGACCTTTTACATTACCATGAATAGCTCCTGGAGCCAAAGTTCTCAGATCTCTCTCTCCTAGATAAAGATCTCTGCTCTATATTTGGATAACCTTGACCAACCCTAGAGACCCTCCCCCTCCACGTGTAAATCAGATCCTCCTGATACAACCTCAAATCACACCATTTCCTTTTAAAATGATTTGTGGTTACACATATATTTCTGAGATTAATTGTTTAATTACTCTCTCCCTTTCTAGAATCATACCCAGGAGGTATGGATCATATCATGTGTCTTTTGCTCACCTCTGTGCCCCTATGCCTAGCACAGTGCCAGGCACACACTGGTAATCAGTAATCAACATATTTGAGTGAATAAATGAATGCATGGATGAGGAATCTGCCCTAAACTTCTATCTCTAAGGAGACAGAAAACTACCTGAAACATTTTTGTTCTTCTGGGTTCTACTCAGGGCAAACACTTAGGTTGCTTAAGACCCATTCTGTCTTTTATCTTTGCTGGCAGTTTCTAATCAGAGGTGTACCAGACAGGCAGGATCTGACCGTGGTAGGCCCAGTCTGCTGCCAGGAGCTGGATTAGAGTAGGCATGTGACATAGCTCAGGCCATGGTACGGTCAGAAGATGCCTATTCTAGTCCAGGGGAAACCTGCTGGCGGCTTCTGCTATAGGTTTCTCTAGAAGAGATGGTGTTTTTCCACCTTTGGGCATCCCTGGGTTTGGATGTGGTGCCTGGAACTGCTGAGATAAAAGCCAGCACACTCAGCAAGACGAGGCCAACAGGCTCACTCGCAGACTAAGTGGGGGTTGAGCCAGGTATCACTGGGAGAGGCCTGGAGCTGCCTCAGCTTTACACTTCCAGTGCCTGAGCTAATAACTCACCTTACGGATTACGACAGGGAGCTATCTAAGAACATTTTACACGGCATCCAACACAAATGCCACAGAAGCTTTGCAAGGCAATACGGCGGTGACTATGTGTGAGGCATTCCTCCTTTCCCCTCCATTCTATCACTGCATTTCTAAAAATACAAACGGAGGCGCCCTGCCATGATTTCCTCACCCCAAAAGGTGTGTGATCTGCAATTTAAAAGAGTTGGAGGATTTGTAGTACGTTTTTCTGCAGACTCTGGAGTCAGACTACCTGGGTTGGTAGCCCGGTTCTGCCCATGACCAGTTTGATGTTGGAAAAGGTTCTTAACGTCTCTGTGATTCAGTTTTCTTCCATTTGATGGGGATAAGAATGGAACCTACCTGCTAAAGTTGCTTTAAAGAATAGATAAGTTAATACATGCGAAGCACTTCAAATGAGAAGCCACTGGGAGGTCTGAACAGAAGACTGATGAGGTCTCACAATGATGAATAAGATATGATCCCTATCCTGACAGAGTTCCCATTCTTGTGGGAAAGATATTATAATGTGGAGGTGCCAGGATTAAGGGAAGTGCAGGGCAGTCCAGGAACATGAAGAAGAAACATGTATTCGCACCACAGAATCTAATCTAATCTCCAGGAGGTAGGACTGGGAGATAACATGAATTGTAAAACTTCTACATACTTAAAAAAAAAAAAGGAATACACTGATTTTTAGAGCAATTTTGGGTTTACGGGAATTTTAAATGCCTGATTTTTCTCCAATGTGTCAAGCTTCTGACAGAGAAGACTTATACATCTAATAAGCATAGTCTTTCTAAGATGTAAATGAATCTTGTATATCACACATATCGACCTGCTAAATGTAGTAAGCAGATAGTGTGTGATCGAAGTAGCATCAGGACGACACATTTCTTTACTTGAATGAGCACAATTTGTCAAAAGTAATAATGCTGTATTCATTTCTTTATTGTTTCAACACTTATTTGCAGAGTTTCCCAGAACTACATATTTTCCTCATCTGACCAAGGGAAACTGAAAAACCATCTCAGTAAGACTATGGTAACTGGCATTTCAGAATCAGGTTTGGTCTGAAACTCTGGATGGGCAAATAAAGGTTGCACGTTAATTCCAAGATCATTCTAGATGAGCCACAAATTAGCAAGCTGAACCCTCCTTAGAGTAATAAAGTCTTCTCAATCCTATGCCTTTTCTTGTGAAATGGTGCATCTTCTATCACCATTTTGATTTTCTAAATGGTAATCTTTTATAGCACTTTTACAGAGATGTCATCCATGTGAATTTTAAGTGACTAATTTGAATTGAAATTCTCTTCTTGCCTGAATTGCAATGAAATCTCTTTATTCTACACCTTCTTTTGTTCCTCTGCACCTCATTTGTCTCATTAACCATCGTACTCTGGCCGTTTGTTGACAGAAAGAACCTAGAACTATAGAATGTCAAATCAGAGGGGACAGTATCAGAGGCATTTACTCCTATGCCCAGCGGGCTGTCTCTGTCAAGTGCGGGCACCTCTGCTAGCAGTCTCAGCAAGAGGAAATCCCCACCTTAAGAACTGAGACCAGGTGGGAGGGCGTTAAGTGTGGGTTGAAAGAGATTAAGATGTGTAAATTGACTTATAAAAACAGCCATGTGGGTGTAAAGTACAGCAATATATGGCAGTAACTATGTATGGTGTTTAATGGGTGCTAGATTTATCGGGGTGTTCACTTAGATTATATAAATGTCCACTTGCTCTGTTGTACACCTAAAACGGATACAATATTATATGTCAACTCCAATGGAAAAATTAAAAACAAAAAGGAAAACAATGAACCCAGACTCTGCCAGCCCTTGGCCTCTCTGGCTGATGGGTGAACCCTCGTCGTCATTTAGTGGCTATGGGGACCAGAACCCAGGAGATGGTTCTGTCCAAGCCCCGTCTTTGGCCCATTGAAGAGAGCAGCAGTGCAGTGAGCAATTAGCAGCCCCAGAACACAGAGATCCATAAATCCCTGCTCATTGACTGGTTACTGACATCAACCCCTCGTAGTCCATGGTCACCCTAATAATAAAACCCAAGGAAGTATGACCGGCCCACACCCTCTTGATTCCCTTCCTCTCCCCTTGTCCCTGCCCTGCCCAGCAAGGAGCTGCAATGAGCAACCTTGTCCAATGGAAGGGCTGATGCTCAGGGGCACGGCCATCATGTAGGTGACGCGAAGAAAATGATGAAAGGCTCTGAAGGATATGCATGTGAAGAAAGGGGGAAGGTCACAGTGGGCAGGGGCCTGGAGGGAAGAAAGAAAGGTGGCGGGGTAGAGAGGCTGGGGACAGGAATGGAACGCCCTCGAAACCGTGGCTGCCCCCTCGGGTCTCGGAGACCGCTCTCTCCTGCTTCCCTTTGGCTCCTGCAGAGAATATCGGCCTGTCTTATGTCAGTCAGATTTAAAGACATAAATGCACATGGGCATGTGTGTGTCCTCTTACACAGACTCATACGGGTGCCCACGTGTCTACATAGTATAGGTACCAAATTGACACGTGTTCCCAAACAGGACCCTGTTTAATAGAGCCACTCAAACTGAGTGCCCTAGGAGTTTGCATCGTGGGAATTACGTGCCAACTCGAGAAGGGCCAGTCTCAGCCCGGGTCGAGGCCCTTATCTGACTTTCCTGAGAGCCAAAGGAGGCCCCCACCTACTCATCACCCACCGCTTCTCTGTTCACTGTACATTTTACACTACCGGGTCTCCATGCCGCCGTCATTTCCTGAATGTCCCCTGTGTCCCAGGCGTTATACTGGGTGCTGCAGATTGAACCACACAAACTGGAACCTGGCTCCGGGGAGTTTTCATGCCCAACATAACAAGTGAAGGGTTCATGTGAGGACCGGAAGAGATGTTAGTTATGAAAATGCTTTGGACAGCCGGAGTCTCTGAGCTGTTGTGACTAGTGGGGTGTGTAGCAGGGCCCTCTCCCGTCCTTGCCTGTGGGAGGAAGCAGAAGGTAGCTGCTTGAGGGGTCTAAGGTCTCCACCATGATCAACCTGTAAATGCATGGGAAAAAGTTCCCAGGGTGAATGGGGCTGTGTGATTCAGAACTGCTCGCTTTTACTTTCTTTACACTTCTCTCTCTCTTTTTTTATCTACAAAGGAAACCAAATACAAATTGGTACCGTCCTTTATTCTTTAGGAGCCCACATACTAGTCCCCTACTTATTAGGAAATTGAAAGTATCCGTTGCACTAGCAACAGAGGCTGGGTTGCAAGAGGCCTGGGGCTGGGAGGTGGGGCTCAGGTTGTTTACCAGTTTCTTCTGGGGAAAGGCGGTGCAGCTCTCACCCACAGCACTAACCAGAGGAAACTGCCTGCTCCCCAAGGTCATTGTGGGGCTTCCTGCCAGAGCACCTGCTACCTTAGCTCCCGACCAAGGTGGGCCTTTGGCCTTCACTTCAAGAGTTTGTCCGTAGATGTGGGCGGGAGGGTTTGTGAATGACCAACAAACCACTTCCCAGTTCACACTTGAACTCCTGCTGACTTGGGGCGGCTGACAGAAAGAGCACCAGGTTTTTGGATTCCTGTCTTTAAATCTTGGCTCTGCGTTTGAAAGCTGCATGACTGCCTCCCTCTAAAATACCCACTGGCTATGCGGGTTACGTAACTTTCTCTCCCATCCATTTAAATGTCCCTCCTTTCCTCCCCAGGTTCCGGGATCCCTTACCTGCCTCTCTTCTTGGGAGGCCAGACCAAACTCACAATCTTTTTACTTTATTTCGCAAAGCAATTTTGTTTTCCTTGTTTTATTTTTTTTCTTTTCTTTCTCCTTCCTTCCTTCCTTCCTTCCTTCCTTCCTTCCTTCCTTCCTTCCGTCCTTCCTTTCTTTTTCTTTCTTTCGTCTCTCTGTCTCTCTCTTTCTTTTGTTGTTGTTGTTGTGGCTGTTGCTCTCTCTCTAAACTAGATCCTGGGACCTAACTTTTCAGAATTGAACGGTTTGCTAACAATGGGAAAAAGTCTTCCCCAAAAGGAATTTTGCCTCCCGCTTTTACATGACACCTGTTTCTTTTTCTTTTTATTCCTTGTAGCGAGATTGGCTCTGCATTCTGCACTCGCCTTGTTTCTCAGGATAACTTAAAATGAATGAGACAGCCAAACTGGCCTACCATCTTCTACAGACTTCGCCGGTCCCCAGTGCATCGCTCCACTCACAGGCTGTTTTTTTTAACAATCTGAAACCAGCGTGCCCTTGCCACCAACATCCCTCGCCTTCATGCCCCTCCTGTGCCTTTCTTTCAATCCACTTATTTATGAGGTCTTCTGAAATCACGAGGCCACAGGCCAACATCACAGCAGTATGCGTTTAGGACATACACCCGCCAAATATTGTTTTGTAACAAAAGACAAAATGCAAACAATAGTAGCAATGGTCCATCAGCAACCTAACATTCTTCCTGCAGCCTTTCCCTTCCACTCTGCTAATAGGACCTCAATTTGTTCAGCCACCCGTCTTTAAGGAAAAGACCCCCCTACTCTGGCCACAAGGAATGAATTGAATTCACCTAAATCACATATTCTCATTCTCTCAAGGTTGGCTACACGACCCAGTGAGATATAAGGGGAAGTTTGCTTGGGTACACTTTGAGGAAAGCTTTTGCTTTCTTGCAAAAAAGAAAAAAATCTCATCCGGCAGGCCCCTGTTGTCCCTTGGCCATTTCTTCTTTCCTGGGATTCTAACATTATGCCTGGAAGGACAGCAGCCATCTTGAGACCGTATGGCATAAGAAAAAGGACAAAGATACACTCCGTTAACATATAGTTTAATAGAAAGATAGGATGGTAAGTTGGAGTAGCTGAGCAGCCTTGGCCTACCCAGTTAGGTGAAACAAACAGGCCTCCATTTGTTTGTGTCATTGTGTTTCTGTTATATACACCAAAATGCAGTCTTGTTCCTAGTTCTTGCTCTCAAGAAATGGTTCATGACTCAGTATCTACATCTTGGCATCACTCTTGATTCCAAATTCAGTGCCTTAAAAAATTCTGTTTGCTTTACCATCAAAATACACCTCAGATTTCAATCACTTCTAATTGTCCCTTCTCCCATTAACCTGGTTTACGCCGCCATCATCTCTCGCTCAGAGTATTGTCGTATTCGCTTAGAGTCCACCTGCGTCTATCCCTCCCCTCTTCAGTCTATTATCAACCCAGCAGCCAGCGTGACTCCATTAAAACGCGAGTCAATTGGTAGCACTTTTCTCATCAAACCCTCCAATAGTGTCCATGGTACTCAAAGTAAAGGCACCTGCGTGATTTAGCTCCTGCTTTTCGTTGTTGTTGCTGCTGTTGTTATTTACATAGTTACCTTTACTCTGCCTTCAAGTTTACTGATATATTCTTCTTTAGGATCTAATCTACCTCTATGTCCATCCAGTGGATTTTTCATTTTGACTATTGCATTTTTCAGTTCTTGAGGTTTCATTTTTCCCCCAGTTTCTACTTCTACCTTTGTTATATTCCTGGTTCCTTGAAATCCTTGCACATACTTATATAATATAATAGCTGCTTTAAGGCTTTTGTATGTTAATGCTGTCATTTTTATTCTATTTCTATTGATACATTTTTGTCTTGGTTATGAGTCACATTTCCTGTTTTGTTTTGTTTTGCTTTGACATCTCTGGTAATTTTGTATTGGATGCTGAACATTGGAACTATTGTCAAATGTTTCGATTTTTGTAGGCAGGCAGTTTATTTCCTTGCAGACTAGAAGATTTGAAGCTCATGTTTAAGCTTTGTAAGGGAAGGTCTAGGGTTGTCTTTAGGGCCCTTGTGTCCTTTACTAAGAATTGATGGGGAAGCCGGGATGGCTCAGTGGGTTGAGCGCTCACTTTGCAGCGCCGGGGACCCAGGATCGAATCCCGGCCCCGGCCCATGTGGAACCATGTGCTGAACTGGGAGCTCCCCCAGCTCAGTTCTCTCTCTGTATCTCTCTCTCTCTCTCGCTCTCTCTCTCTCTCTCTCTCGCTCTCTCTCTCTCTCTCTGTCAAAAATAAATAAATAAATATATTTAAAAAAAAGATATTAAAAAAAAAAAAAAGAATTGAAACTTCTGAGGTCCCAATTTAATGTCCTAGCTGCTCAGCCAAGACTTCCCACTTCCACTCTGGCCAGTCTTACATCAAATGTCTCCCAGACCATGCAAGCTCTCTGGTGGTGACCAGGCACGCTTCTTAAATATGTAGTGTGCTGCAGCCCACATGCTAGTTACCCACGTGTGCAGTTCAGTGTGAGTACCTTGGCACGTGGTAGAGGAACTGAAAGTCAGAGTGCGGAAACACTTTGCTTAAGACAAAGCCGTCACTGGAACTAGGAGTCATCCCAGTGTTTTGCATTCTCAGGCTGTTATTTGTGCTCATGTCATATCATTTCCCCCCAGCTTTGCTCCTGGGAGCTCTCCCGGTCCTTCTATTCCTGCCTTCTTACACTTATCAGAATATGGACTTCTTCAGCCAGCTGTACTCCAGCACCATCCTACCTCCTCTTTCATACTAGCTGGGAGAGGCCTTTCAGGCCCAAGTGCATCCAACCATTTAGAAGGACCCACTGCATCCCAAGCCCATGGGATGAGCTTTCTGGTTCTCCCCATTTCAGTATCTGCTTCCCACTTGCCCCCAAGGCCCCTCACACCACATGCAACAAGATGAGATTATATCTGTGAGACTATGTTGTGAGCAGACTCGTCCAAAAGTCATTCGGTATTAATAAGCACCCATGTCTGTGTGTCAGGGCACGAGGGGCTGAGGACAAGCCCTTTTCTCCTGGAGCACTCATTCAAGGGACTCGCTGCCCAGCTGCCGGGGTCCACGGCAGTCGGCCTCCAACTAGTCTTTTTCCCAGAGTTTGCCTCAGACACAGGAATCCCTCCCACCCCACCAAAGGTCATGCTCTTACCAGGGTGGCCCAGCCCTGGGGACTAAACCAGGTGGGCGGATAGGCGAGGCCTTTTAGTGCAAAGCGAGCCAGCTCAGATGGACACCGTCTGTTCCAGAGTTCCTGGCCAGGCGGACTGAGGCTTTGTCGGGCTGTATCGTGACTCAGCGTCCCTCCCTGCCCAGTCCTCCCCACTCCCTTGCTTTCATAGGTGCTGGTTCCTGACACACGGCTCGTGCCCAGGCTCTGACTCCTCTAACCTAGGACCTGGGGCACCACTGCTGGGCGTTGGCAGCACACGGAGGCTGCCTGCAGCCAGGGCCTCAAGGTCAGGCAGTGGGTAGGGATGCCACGGGAGGTGAGCGCCCCAACACCACAGGTGTGGGCTCCTCACAACGCTCCATCTTTCTTCTTCACCCATGTGACATGGAATAGAAATGAAGATCTAAAAAGTACTGGAAAATAAGGGTAGGTTCTAATGGAGTGTCCATTCGGATGCATGCACAGTGCTGTTAATAAATACTTCGCCTGCACGATCACATTTAGTCCCCACCAACAACCCCCCGGGAAGGGAAGCTTGTTATCCCCATTCTGTAAAGAGCTTTGCTGGCCTTTGCTCATGTGGGGTTGGGGCAGGTTCATGGGCAGATGACAGATGATGAGCTTGGGCCCATCTTTCACAGCATCAGCCCCTGACAGCGGCCCCTTTTTCCTCTTGGGCTGCTGCTTCCATCCTCCTTGGACTCCTTCCTCCCACAACTCTCAGTTCTGCAGAATTGGCAGCCCCTGGGAAGCCCCCACTTGCAAATCTGAGGTATTTTCAGTCCCCAACCCCCACCCTCGAAAATGAGAACGTGAGACGTGTTCAGCCCACATCCTGTATTTAAGCAAAGTTCCCACCGGTGGTTCAACCTAGGCAAAGCCTTTTGGCAACATCTTTCAGCTGAGGTCTAGCCTTGCAGACACCAAACCTGAGCTCCCAAGAGGTCTCTCATTCATTCACCCATTTCTCAACAGCAAACTACCAACGGCGGAACTCCTGTGTACCAGCGCTGGCCCGGAGTCCACAGACCACTGACTCGTTTATCCTTAAACTCACTTATTCAAGAAACATTCTTGCCCTCACTTCCCACTTGGTGGAAGGGAAAAGGGTTAGAGTCCATTATTAAACCACGGGACTATAGTCCAGTCTCATGCACAAAGTCCTGAGGAATGTACAAGAGATTTTTAGTTCAGGTTCGATAGTAACTGCTTGGGGGTACTTGGGTGTCTTCTCCAGTTCGTTTTGCACATTCCTAGTTATTTGGGGGGGGGGGGCTGGGGGCTGGGTCTTTCTATTTCGGTTCTCTGGGTGCTTCCCAGGCCCATTTCTCTCACCAGGGGGTGAATACCTCTCTTATGTTGTTTTTTTTTGTTTGTTTTTTAAAGATTTATTTATTGTTTTTGACAGAGAGAGAGAAACAGAGATAGAGATAGAGAGAAGGGAGAGGGCCCAGAACAGTCTCCATAGTTGCACATCGTTGGTTTTTCCACATAGTTTCATTCCACAGGTGGGCGGGGCTGCACAGGGCAGGAACTGGGCCGGGGTCTCACCCCAGTGAGAACCAAACTGGAGGCACTCCCCAGTTCAGCATATGGGTCCACACGGGCCGGGGCCGGGATTCGATCCTCGGTCCCCGGGGCTGCAAAGTGAGCGCCTAACCCACTGAGCCATCCCGGCCTCCCCTGAATACCTCTCTTGAACATGCTCTCTCTTCTCTCTTCCCCTGATGGACACTGGGTCTCATTTACACTCCCTCCCCACATCCTGCCTTGTGGATGGGCCTCTCTTAGCACAAGTCCCCTGTGTTCCCAGGACGACATATGCCCAGTGGCACCTTAACAAAAGCCCCCTTCTGCTAGGCCAAGTTTAGGTCTGAGCCAGGCCCGGGAAAGCAAGGTGGGCAGGTGCCACACCTCAGGAATGTGTGAGCATTGGTGCAAACAAGGAGAATCCATGTCTCCATATTTAGAGCCCAACATTGCTTCCTCCTTGTTCAGCACTTTCTTCCCCTTCTGCCTTCCCTGGGGTCCTCCCTCTGCTTCCTCAGGGAGACACGTGGTGGGCTCATCCCCTCTCACTTCTCTTCCTCCCAACTTTTCTGAGACAATCTCTATGGCAAGAAGTGACTGATAGGTTGGGGAGACCTCACCTTCCCAGACTCAAGCCCAGCGCCCAGCGGGTGTTGAGCCTCCTGCCAGCCACCACCAGAGGGCGCTACTTGCCCTTGTTCGGGCAGCACAGGTTCTCGTAGTTCAGGCTGGGGGTGGTTAGAAGCACTGCAGGGGCCTGGACCCAGGGCTCCATCCCGACCAGTGACAGTGCCTCCTTTCCTCCGACTAGTGACAGCCTCCTTTTCATTTCCGTCTGTGGCAGAACTGGGTTCTGAACTTCCTCCTCAAGCAAATTCCTGAAGCCTATTTCCTTCCGACCAAACCTTGGGTTAGTGAGTACAATTCTCCCCACCTTTTGGGATTCAGGTCCCCGTGGGGTTGGGAACAAGGCTAGGTCGTGCCCTCCTGGGCCTCTGTAAATCCAGGTGACCCAGGGCTGGCTTTTCAAGCTGTCCTGAGACCAAGAAATGCACATCGTCACACTCCCACCCACCTGGCGGTTCTCGGTCCCTCCGAGGCGCCTGTTCCCCGCGCCTGTCCCGGGTCTGCCCTGAGACTCGTGGGCCTGGCCGCAGTGTGCTCCTGACTGCTTCTGCACCCGGACCCGCTTTCTAATGCCATCTCCAAGCGCGCTTCCTGGAGGGAGCCGTAAAGACAATACAAACAAAATACGGGCGACAATTAGGGAAAGAATAAAATAAATATGAGAGAGAAAGAAATTCCTATACTACAGAGAGAACGCCTGAGAAAAGCAATACTAAGAAGGTGGACCGTCCATAGAAACGGGCAGGCCAAGGCTGTGTGGGCCCTGAAAGTGGGCACAGGCTGCTTGGGCAGGAGCCCCGGGCATCTGGGTCACACGGTTTAGATGAGGACAGGATGGGCCAGGGCCGGGATTCACTCCTCGGACCCCAGAGCTGCAAGAAGAGCGCTCAACCCACTGAGCCATCCCGGCTGCCCCAGCTCACTTGTTTACATATTGCCTACGGCTGCTTTCTCTCTGTGGCTGAAGTGAGAAGACAGAGACAGTATGGTGTGCAAAGACCCACATATCACTAGCGGGCCCCTGACAGAAAAGTTTGCACTTTCTCCTCAAATGCTTGGTGCCAAGGCAGGGACTGCGGCTGCCCAGCTGTAGGGCTGTTGCTAGGTTCAGACACCGTCATTTCAGCACAAATGGCATCTCCTCTCCCCCTTCTCTCACATTTCTTCTCACCGTTTCCTTCTAGAAAAATGATTTTTAACCTACCCTTTGAACAATCCTTTCATGGACATAGGAGGTGCGATCAAAACACAATGGTAAATGCTTAAATGAAACACAAGTGTTACAGTACAAGACACATTGTCATTAATGCCCCTCGCTTCAGACACACTCGTCCCATCGCTCCTGCCACTTTCTGAAGCGGTCTGGAAGTCCTCTTTTGTGAGTGTCTTTAGTTGCACCATTGTGGCTGCCTCCGTGTCCTGAATCGATTCAGGTCACACGTGGCCTTATAGCAATTGCTGTCAACTGAAAACATTTCAGTGTGTCCTCGTCCACCTTATTTACCGGATCTGCAACTTCTGGCTCTTCCCCAAAGTCAAAATGACCATGAGTCAAAATGACCATGAGTCAAAGCCTAATTAGAAATGTCTCCCATCCCCCCACGCCATGCATAGCCCTCCATCCTCTGTAAACGGGGCCACCTTCCGTTAAACAGACAGAACCTGGGAAAGTGATGCTTCCTCACTCCAAACTTGGTGACACCTCACAAACTTCTAGCCACTCCCTGACATCGATTGCTGCAATAGAACCCAGAAGTCCTCCTCCCCTAGGGTCCAGCTGGTCTCTTTGACGTGTGGAGCCTACTCTGACCTGTAATGACTTTGAGCCCTGGGCCAGCCTCATGCCTGAGCCAGATTTGCCATTGTCCTAAGTGTTCCTTCAGTCAACAGCCTTTGAAGGCTGTTCTCAGAGTCTCCATTGTGTCCTGGGTTGATTACCCAAGAAGGAAAACACAGATAAGATTTAGAGGGCAAATGGGAGCCATGTGACCCCTGTACCCCTTTATTTCTGAGTTCCCACCTTGCCTGCTGAAGGGAGATGGGTAGGGTGGGCGGGCCTACCGTGCTCCCTATAAAACGCTGCTGGGAGCGGGTTCTGGCCCGCAGCTCACATTGAGGACAGCCCATCAAAATGCACGAATTGCTGATTCTTGCTGGTGAGTCTTTCCCAGGCGGCCCGGTATGGCTTTCAGAACCGCTGCCTTTTCTCTATTCACCCCACCTCTACCCCAAGGCTGCCTGTACGGTCTCCTTTCTCTCTTGCAGCCTCCTTGGGTTCTTACTGTAGTAGGAAGGGAAGAAGGGAGGGATGGAGGGAAGGAAGGAGGGAAGGAAGGAAGGAAGGAAGGAAGGAAGGAAGGAAGGAAGGAGTTGTTTTTTATACTACTCTGGGTGGATCTCAGTGTCGTCACTTGTCACATTGTGTTGCACCTTTGCACTTACAGTTTGACTTCCCCATCCAGCAGTGAGCTCTTGGAGGGCAGGCCTTTTGTCTCTTTGTCTCTCTGTCTCTCCAGCACCCTGTAATCCACACAAGTGAGTTGAAAGAACAGTACAGTTCCTTGGTTCTGGAGCTTTGCACATTATCAGCGCTCCCAAGTTCACTGCATACCTGTGTTAGCCACCTTCCCCCCTAGCCTCAGACCGGGCTCCAAGTTGGAAAAGGATTTTTAGGACAGAGGGGACCTTGGGCCTCCGATCGTCTCCACTTACTGGCCAATGCTCCCAGGCCTGCTCCTTCCCAGCCGGGAAAGGATGAGCCTGCCCTCTCTGACCAAGCTCTCTTCTGTTCTTTAGGGCTGGCCCTCCTGCTGCAGCTGGGTAAGTGTCCCCTGTGAGGGTGGACAGTGCCAGCGTACCTCGGGGGCAGGGGACATTCGCCAGGACCGGAGCCATGTCTCCCTTCCCTGCCATTCCAGGTGCAGCAACCAAAATTGTGTGCTACTTCACCAACTGGAGCCAGTATCGCCCGGGGATTGCCAGCTACATGCCCGAGAACGTAGACCCGTGTCTCTGCACACATGTCATCTACGCCTTCGCCGGCATGGTCAACAACCAGATCAAAACCATCGAGTGGAATGACGAGGTCCTCTATGCCGGCATCAACGGCCTCAAGGACTAGTGAGTTCTGCGCTTGGGCTCTGTGCTGGGTGAGCCTTCCAGAAATTCCTCAGGGGACACCACCACCGGAATGCCTAGTCTTCGCGTTCTGGCCACTGTCGCTCTCGTGCCTCCTGGACAGAGCTGTCAGCCTCTTCTCCCCAGGAGAGATCGGTTGCTGTCATTTGTGTGTGTGTGTTGGGGTGGGGTGGGCGGGGGATTATTTTCTCACCATATCCTCAGCATTATATTCTGGGTCCCACGAGGTGCCATCCACAGGGATTCATTGTGAATACTGCCCTCTAGAGTTAGTCCTGCTGCAGTGCATCCCACACCAACCTAACCCACCAGCTCTCAATAATCAGATGCCCCAGACTGCTGATGGGCATCCCTGGGGCCGCTCAAGTTGGGTGTGAGGCTGGCAGATGGACAGGCAGATGACATCTCCTTGCTAGTGGAATTTATTTAACTTTGGAATCTTTCTATCTCCAGCAACACTGAACTGAAAACCCTGCTCTCTGTTGGTGGCTGGAACTTTGGAACCCAGGCGTAAGACCTTATATTCATGGCTGAATTACTCCCAGATTACTCAATCTCTTCCAAGCTCCAGGGGCTCTGAGTTTCACTGACATGGGGACCTCTGGCTTCAGATCTCACTTTAGACACCCCACAAACCCGGTCAGAGCTCTTCCTACATCTGTCCTTCCTCCATCATGACTCTTACCACACTGCATTTTAACTGCCTGTTTACTTACCTATCTATGTCTTCCTCTACATGAAATTCTCCAAGGCAGAAACTCTACTGTGTTCACCACTATACCCCAGCACTGCTAATTGTTGAATGAACAAATGAATAACTGAATATGTACCCAGACAAGTAGTCAGGCAGCTAAGTGACAAGACAGAGGATCCAGGAGCTTAGGCCACTATTGTTTCCAACTTTGTGTCCCCAAAATGTCCCATCAAAGTGCCCTGCCCTTGAGACAATCCATGTCAAAGCCCATCACAGCCACTAAGACCATAATGACTCACTGACTCCAGATTCTCCAACATGGTGGCCACTGCTGAGACCCGCCAGACCTTCATCCAGTCGTCCATCCAGTTTCTGAGGAGGTACAACTTCGATGGGCTGGACATTGATTGGGAGTATCCAGGCCACCGCGGCAGCCCCGCTGACACCCAGCAGCTCTTCACTGTCCTGTTGAAGGTGACTCTCCCTTCCTAGGTCCAAGAACACAGCATCTGGTCCACAACCTTTTAGGGAGAAGGTCTCTGTTTGGTGAAGGGTTCTGAGAGGGGCCGAACACCCCAGCCAGCCCAGGATGTGGATCTCAGTCTTGCTGGTTCAGAATCGGATTCCCTCAGTACAAGACCAGATCTTGCTTTCCGGAGAAACGCATGTGGCTGAGTTAAAGAATCTGTTGTAGGGCAGCATGATGAAAGCTAACAGATGTAGAGCCAGATATAGAACTGCCAGGGGGACTGAAATATTCAAGTCCTATCTCTAGGCCCAGCTGTGGGAAGTCATGTAGTCCTCAAACAGGTCCTTGGTGGGCACAGGTAGGGCCAGGTGAGCTAGTTACAGGCTGGAGTGATCAGTGGCCCCACGCTCTGATGGTTGGATTCGAGACCTCCAGGAAAGGGGTTTTCCTGCCAGCAGAACCAGACATAAAATCATTGGGTCAGGGTGCCCTCTCCCCTCATCACAGCCTTGTTGAGCACCAGTGTTTGCTCTGATACTCTTATTTCCTTGTCTTCCATGACTGTATTTTCTGATTGTTAGATTCAATCATATAGAATTTGCAGAAGGTAGGAGCCATTTTGTCTCTCTATAAACTTTCTTGTCTTCAATTTTTTTGCTCCAGACATTATTTATTTACTTGAAGTTTAACTCTCAGAAATTCATCAAATTTCCGTCATTTATGTTTTTGGGAGACAACTCCCTGTTGTCTTCAGAGATCAACAATAGTTTTCGGACCAAAGGACTCTAACCTAAACATTTTACAGCTTTCCTCCTCAGAACCCTGACCTTATCACATGCTCATGGGGCCCTCCGGCCCGAGTCCAATGTCCTCTGCTCCACAGGAAATGTATGAGGCTTTTGAGCAAGAGGCCACCCAGAGCCACAAGCCTCGGTTGCTGATTTCTGCTGCCGTGTCAGCCGGCAAGGGCACCATTGAGACTGCCTACCAGATCCCCGAGATGTCGAAGTGAGTAAACCCCAAGCCCAGGAGCCCAGCTTCAGAGCTAAGCAATCCTAAGACCTCCCCTGTACACTGGCCAATGCTCATGTACTGCATGCCATATCCCAAAGGAATAAGGTGACCCTACCTCTGGAGGGAGAGACAAGGTGAGCCAACATGAGTTGCTGGCCTTGTTTCTAAATCTACTCCCAAGATTCGCAATGATAAAAGGCTCATTGGAGAAGGTTAGTTGAGTTTCAAACTTCCACAAGTCCTGAAGGTCTGAGTGCAGCTGATACTGATTATGGATTGTGTGCCTTCTGTATATCAAGCATTCTTGAGATAAAGGTGAGGAAGAATGAAGTACAGAATAGTCAACTATATTCCCTATGGCATAATTACAAACAACACATTTGGTAGGGCCTAGGAGCTTTCAGGGGAGCACGACAGAGAGTGTGATCTCCCTCAGATCATTGCTCTTCTCTTGTGCCCAACCACCCAAGGTACCTGGACCTCATCAACGTGATGACCTATGACCTAAGGGGCTCCTGGGAGGGTTTCACAGGAGAGAACAGCCCCCTGTTCGCAGGACCCAATGACCAGGGAGACTACAAGTTCTTTAATGTGGTGAGTGATGCAGTGGATTCCGTCCTACCAGACATCACTGAAGCATGCATGTCATGGGATCTCTGGCCAAGTTCTGAAAGGGATGCAAAGACGCTTGATGGACAAGATGAAGTCGACAGTCTTACCCAGCTCTCGTTACCTACAATTGCTCTATGAGTAATTGTACCCATTTATCTTTCACACCAAAGAAGGCAGAATCGTGGTTTGGAGGTAATTCCAAACATTGGGGGAAAGACTTAAATGTCATTTCCATTGGTGGTAGGAGCACATTTCATGACTCATCTTGTTCCCACTCTTCTCCCCTCCCCTCCACCCTCTCCCTCCACCATGAGGTTGCCCTTTCTCACTTGTATGCCACAGGCATGCTAACATTTGTAGGTGGGTAAGTTGGCTAGTGGAGCGTTCAACCAGGCACTTAAAAAGGGCCCAGGAAAGTCTCCTAGGTGTATACTTCATGCTCGAACAATTCTGAGCTGCTGTCTTATGCCAGCTGGGGACAGAAGGATGCATGGCTGACCTTCAGTTATGCCCCGTCCGGTATAAGAGAAAAAAGGGTAAGAGAACATTTCTTTCCTCATTGATACTGGGCCAACTTAACTCCCTGCCTAAAATACTTCTTGACTGAGATGCCGCTAGCACCCAGTTCTAGAAGGGAAGGCTTTCCTTTCCTTTCTCTGAGGCTGGCTTGACCACTTGTTGTATCTGAAGTGGCCAAAGAACTGGGAAGAAAACATAGGCTGTTCCACAGGCCTCTGAGCATACGCCCAGCTGCTTCTTAAGAACGTCTTCCCTCCTTTGCCTCCAGGATTACGCGATGAACTACTGGAAGGACCAAGGGGCCCCTGCTGAGAAGCTGATGGTGGGCTTCGGGGCTTATGCCCGTACCTTCACTCTCACTAACCCTGCCAACCACGGTCTGGATGCTCCCACCTCTGGCCCAGGGACTGCCGGGCCCTATACCCAGGAAACTGGGACTCTTGCCTACTTTGAGGTAATGCCCCAGAGGCCTGGTCTACCTGAGACAGCCACTCTCTCTGTTGAAAAGATTGAAGATCTTCCCAGAGAGAAAAGACACTCTGATATCTAATACAGCGTACCTCATGGTTTACTGCTCTGAGTGCATGCGGTAGGGAGGGAAGGGTAAAGTGAATGATGGATCAAACATCTTAAAATTTAACCTTTTATAGTAAATGTGAATCTTTCATATCATTAGTAGTTAACATGTACTGGGTGCAAATGGACGGCCAGGCTCTGCTCTAAGTGATTTTTACATCGAGGTGCTGATTTTGTCCTTACGCAAGAGGACACTGGGGCAGAGAGAGGTTGAGAAATTTGCTCAAGGTCACAGAACTAGTAAGTGGCAGAGCTAGGATGCAAACATAAGTAGTCGAGCTGCAGAATCTCAGGCCCTACCCGTTATTCTCCATCATGCCCTTGTTGTCTCTTTTGTGGCAAAAATACTTTCAAATAAGAGCAACAGGAAAATTCATTTCAAAGGGAACCTAGGGCACAGGGTACAAAGAAGCGGCCCTGTCCATTGGCTCGGATTCAGGTCCTGGCAGACACAGGACAGGAATTCACGCCTCACCTACCCAGCCTCCCCACCCTGCAACTGGACTGAAAGCAAAAGAGGGGAGCTGGGGCAGAACTGGAACCATGAGCTTTTGTTTCCAGCCCAAGGGGTGAGGTGGGGAGTACATTCCAGACAAGGAAGCCGGGGGTGGGGGGAGGGAGAGGTGGGCTGAGCAGAGCAGGGATCTTGAGTTGTGGCTGCTTCTTCTATACCTGCCGCAGGTCTGCTCGTTTCTGAAAGGAGCCACTGAGGTATGGAACGCTCCCCAGGACGTGCCCTATGCCCACAAGGGGAACCAGTGGATCGGGTACGCCAACCCCCAGAGCTTCGCCCTCAAGGTAAGGCCCTTCACTCCCTTCCTCCTGCAGCTATGGAAGAGGCAGGGAACCTACCCTCCCAGGGCATTTGCATTACAATCCCAGAAGACTTACAGTCTCACCTGAGAGGTCAGGCAAGATCCCTCCCTCCCCTCAGCTTCCACACCTTCCCCTGCCCTCCAGGCCTGGACACTCCCTTTCGGCCCCCTCCCCTGCCCTGCGCTGGCCCTGATCCCAGGCAGGTATTCTTCCCTATTCCAAGGACCACGGTGTAGATCAGAGTTTCTTCCGCTCGTTTGCTCCTTTCCTGCTTGTAGCAAATACACACAGGCTGAATCAAAATCAGGAGGTGAGAGATCCCCCTGGTTGTTCGGCTCCGGCCCACTGGCCTTTATTTGCCCAGGTCTGGGTGGTTACTGCTTACCAACCCCAGGGCCTATGAGCCTAATACCTCCCTGCCTGGAGCCCTGTCTCTGCCCAGACACTTGCTATGTGAAGGGCCCTATATCTCTTATGACACTAAACCCACCCAAGCTCCCACTCAGACAAACCTTCTTAGATTGGGTGGTAATTACATAGGACAGAGGGAGAGGGCTGCTTGGGCCCAAGACTCGTTCTTCTTGACTGGGTGTCCTAGAATCTCCCCTGTGCACAAATATGCCCATGAATCTTGTAAAGTCACTGCAGGAAAGCCCTTCTCCCATTCCCCCTTCTTCATGGCTGATCATGGTCCTTCCTGCCAAGTGTGGGGGTGCAAGGACACCCCACAGTCCCCCTGATTGTCTCCCACAGGCCGAGTGGCTGCTAAAGAACAGCTTTGGAGGCGCCATGGTCTGGGCCATTGACTTGGATGACTTCACGGGCACTTTCTGTGGAGAAGGCAGATACCCTCTCATGAGCGCCCTCAAGTCCACGCTCGGTGTCGCCACCCCCAGTGAGTAGCCGTGCACCATGGGCCGGCCATCAGATAACACCCTAGACACGGTTCAGGGGGAGGGACTGCCCAGAGCTCCTCCCAGCCTGGCCTCAAGGAAGGCCTCCTGCAGATCTTTCCCTTGTCCTAGCATTGTCACCTGGAGTGGGCATTTGGGACCCAGAAAGAGAGACCCAGGTGGCCTTCTAGGGGCAGCCTGGCCTTAATGAAAGGGCCAGGACTTCTCACCATTCTCTCATCTGTAGAGATACTGAGGGGGCGTCAGTACAGTGACCCGGACACCTGGAGTCTGGGTAGGGAAGGGACCACAAACACTGTGCCCTGTCCCCACCCACCCAGTTCCAGCCTTTTTAAACTTTGTGCAGCAGGGAAGCCGAACCAAGGGAGAGATTAGAAAGCTAGGAGACGGGGAAGCCGGGATGGCTCAGAGGGCTAAGCGCTCGCTTTGCAGCCCTGGGGACTGAGGATCGAATCCCGGCCCATGTGGACCCATGTGCTGAATTGGGTGAGCTTCCCATTCGGGAGGTCCCCGGCCTGGTTCCCGCCCACCTGCCTGGAACAAAACCATGTCAAAAACTGATGACGTGCAACTATGGAGACTGCTCTGGGCCCTCCCCCTTCTCTCTGTCTCTGTCAAAAACAATAAAATTAATCTTTTTCTTTTTTTTTTTTTTTTAAGTTAGGAGATGAGGAAAGGGCTGAGAGAAGGAGCACTCTGAAGGGCTCCAGCTTGTACCTGTCCCCAAGCGAGAAGTCACAGTTGGTCCCAACATGCAATTCTGCCCCAGCCTCGGGTGTCATGGCTAGTCCAGAAAGCTGGAGGGGCCAGGAAGCCTAGGGGGAAGCCAATCCTGACTGTGGGACTTCTACTCGGGTGCCAGGCGTGCTGGTTCTTTCGATGTCATGCTAGCCTCACAGGCATGCTGGGAGGCAGATGTTATTTGTCTATTTAAAAATCAAAACCAAAGAGGAAGAATAGGAAGGTATTGGTCAAAGGGTGTACAATTTGGTTACACAAGATGAATAAAATCCCGGGGATCCGTATAGAGCAGAGCACCTGCTTAACAATACTGTTGTGTCTACTTGAACATTTGCTGGGAGGGTAGATCTTATGGTACATGCTCTGACCACACACAAATAATAATAATAATAATAATAAATAAATGAAGAGAGTGGGCGAAGGCTTTTGGGGGTGATGGATACGTTGATGGCATTGATTGCGGTGATCATGATGATTCTTATCTCCAAACTCTTCAAGTTGTAACATTAGATACATGCGGCTATTTGTATGTCAGTCATACCTTGATAAAGTGGTTTGGAAAAGAAGATATTAATGTAGTACATATAGCACAGGCTTTGAATTCAGACAGATCTGGTCTTGAATCTCAGTTTTTGCCTTAGCTAAGATGAACAAAATGATCTTTGAAAGTCCTCTACTTAGCAGGATTTGGGGGTGTGGAAAGGAACATAGTATTTGGGCAAGCATTTAGGTGATAAAGGTGATAAAAAAAACATGAGTTCCCCCCTTAAAGATAAAATAAAATAAAACCCAATAATTGTGTAGCACTTAGCATGTTACATACCAAGTGCACTGGACATTCTAAGAGATAGTTAGAATTCCATCATTAGAATTCTATTCTTCCTCCCCTCCCATTATTACAGGGAGGAAATTAAGGTTCTGAGCAGGTCATGACTTGTTCGCGGTCACATAGCTCATGGCGGAGCTGAGCTGTGAACTTGGGTGTCACTGTTCAGGCCCAGGGTGTTGAAGCACTGATGCAGGTGAGATGTGCCCTTGGCTGAGAGGAACCCCCCAGTGACGCTACAGACATGACACTCGTCCTGGGAAAGGAGTCCACTCCAGAACCCCTTTCTTACTCTCTCCAGATTGCAGAGTGCCCACCTCCACCCAGGACACCACTTCGGCCCCCATCGTCACTGCGGCTCCTGGGGGTGGCAGTGCTGGGGACAGTAGATTCTGTGCCGGGAAGCCCAGTGGTCTCTACCCCAACCCCTCCAGCAAGCAAGCCTTCTACAACTGTGCGGACGGGCACACCTACGAGGAGGCTTGTCAGACAGGCCTGGTCTTTGACCCCAGTTGCTCTTGCTGTAACTGGGCTTAAGCCAGCCACCTGCTGGGTCCGTTGTGAACTAGAGGACAGAAGGATGATTAAATGGAAGTTTTGCTCAGAACGCCAAGTTGTCTGTTTCGGTTGATAAATCCTCATGATCCTGCCCTGCATGTAAATGAGAGGCCCTGCCTTTTTGCTTCCCAGAGGTCTCTAGAGGTTGGCACTGGGAAGGAAGGAGAGGGTCATGGTTAGACCTCACTGTGGGAAGTTCTGATACTCTGGGCCCTCCCGAGTCAGGAGGGGAGATGAAATGGGAGGCTCTGGGGGGGACAAGAGAAATCAAGGTTTTGTTCTTTTCCACAAAATACCTCCAAAGGGTCTTCTAGAAGGATTCAGCAGAGTGGCTGAACGCAGGACACTTCATTTACTGCAGCAGCCCCCTCAGGAAGTCTTCACTCACCTCCCAACTCCAGGGCTGAACAACCCTCAGCGAGTTGTAGGTGAGTCTGACAGCAGACAGCCACCTGCCGGCTAGTCTATGCACTCCCCTTCCACGCCTGCAACAAAACCCATCAGCCCGGATTTCAAAATGAGCTCCCTTCAAAAAAAATTAGTTCCTGATCATTGTTATGGCCACATCATACCCACATGTACCCTTCCGCTCCCTTAAGGAAGTCACCAAGAACATTTAAGGAGAAGGCACATCACAGCAGGGGCGGGAGGGCTCACCCCACTGTCACCAGGACGACATGGCCTCTGCTCTTCCTCGAACCAGTCACCAAGCTGAAGAGGCTGAGGAAGAACATGGCTCACCAAGCCACGATGTGCTTCCATCCACTCTGATGGGCTCACTGGGAAGCGGGCAGCTCTGTGTGTTATGCTCGGACGACAACACAAGCGCAAACAATAAGCAGAGCCCCGGACAGGCCAAACCTAAAGGTGCGCTAGTGATAGCTCATCTCTCGTGTTCTGCCAAAGCTTAGATGACAGCCACTGGCAGGTGTGCCTGGAGGCCGATGGCTAGGAGCAGCTAGCTCCTCTGGTCTCTGGGACCTGTGGGGGTGGCATTGATACTACTGCTCCTGGGTAGATGAGCCACTTGTGCCATGACCTTCACCAAAGCCTGTGCATCTGACAGGCCGTGCTGAGGACCAGTGCTGAGGTCAGGGGGAAATGTGGGGCATCATAGGTGAGGGCTGTGTAGACTGTGAACAGCGAACTGGAAGCTGAGTAGTCCTACCACGGAGCTTCCAGGGTGCAACCTCAATGCTCTCGCTACAGGGTTTGTCATGGACTGTGTGACATCAGTTTACATTCACTTATTTATTTTATTTTTATTTTGCGAGTACATAATTTTGTCAGAAATGAGCTAAAAAAAATTAAAGCTCCTATATAATGAAAAATGAAGTCCTGGAATTCTATTTTCCAGGGAAGTTGAGATGAAGATAGAACTTGCTTAAGATGTTATTATGGTTGATATTTACTATCCACCATGGGGCTGTTTGATATTGAATGATAACCAGATGACACAAATCAGCTAAATAAGCATCATCGTCTACTGCAAAAGTACTAATGAAATTTAAAATAAATCTTTTTTATTTTTATTGTTTTTGACAGAGAGAGAGAGAGAGATAGAGAACTGAACTTGAACTGGGGGCACTCCCCAGTTCAGCATATGGGTCCATGATTCGATCCTGGGTCTCTGGTGCTGCAAAGTGAGCACTTAACCCACTGAGCCATCTCGGCTTCCCAAGTACTAATACATTTAAAAGGATTTTACTCGAAAATAATGATTTAACAAAGGTAGTTGCCAAAGATGTTTTGTGATATATCACTGGTTGAACCATGAATTTTCATTTAGGTAGATCTAATGTTGGATGTGCCAAATTCATTTCTTTCTTTTTTCTATTCTATGTTGTGTGTGTTTTTGTACATGTATAAAAGTGAAGTTCTATTGACAGAATTCACAAGCTCTTAAGTGATACCTAATTTATATCAATGTCATTAGATGCTTCAAATGAAAAATCAGATAAGCTAATTATAATAATGGTTTGATATTTTTTCACCCAATTCATGAAATCAACATAATGCTCTGATGGTTTATTTCGTCCAGGTGAAACACCTGACATTATAATCACTGCTGTTATAAATGCAATTAAGAAGCTCATCATTGAACATTAACTAGTTTTGTGGTGATAATGTTTATAGTGAGAATAATACACTCAAATATTGATGGAGTACCACATTATGTGAAAACAATATGCAATACAGGGCAGAACTGTTCTGGAAATTGATTGCAGGCCACAGATCACTCATTAATGCATCAAACAAAACAAAACAAAATGTGACATTCTATCTGTCAAAATAAAAATCAAAATTTTAAATATTTTTATATAAATACGAAGGCTGTCCAGAAAGTATCCTGCCATGTAATATAAAAAATAGAGGCATTTATGGCTGTTTATTTCCAGACAGCTCTCGTAGAATAACTGGTGTATAACTTTTTTTTACAATGCTGATGTTGAATACAATGTGTAGCAGTATGGCAGTCCATGTTTTCTGTTTGCTGCCTATTGTCTATTGGATTTTATTTTTTTAAATATTTGAACCATTGAAGAATTTCTTCTTAATTAATTCAGAGTGCTACACAATGGTATTGAAACTATTTTTTACACATCTTCTACGTTTGGGTTGCATTTTATTCCATATCAATTATAAATATTTTGTCAAAGTATTCAGTAAATGAAGCTCCATAACACCATAATATTAACTTACCATAACTTTTGAAGTTTTGGTAAGTTAATATTATTTTTAAAGTGAATTTTGCAAATAGAAAGACTCTGAAAGAGGCATTATACAAATTAAATAAGTGCTCAAATGTTATATAATATACACTTTTGAAATTATAAAATTGCTTTACAAAATATTTCAATGTCTGTGAAGAATCTTTTGATGGAGCTACTGTTTTTTAGTTATAATTTTAACTGAATACATTTATTGGTATATTAGATTAGAAAGAAACTGAAGAGGCCTCTAGTCTTACAACATCTAAATTTGGGAAAACATTCAAAGGAGTCACATATATAGATAATTTACTTGATGAGTGATATTTGTCAAAGAAAGTTTCTCTGTATGGAGGCAAACATAGAACATCTGTGAAAATACTTGAGTTGAACAATTTAAACATTTTAATAGAAAAATTTAGAATTGAAAATTGGTTCCCTATTTAGTAGAATTTCCTCTGAGCATTTGCAGAGAGAGATTTTCTCAATAAAAAATATTCTGGCCTACAAAATAAAGTCAATAGATAATGTTATAGGCTGAATTGTGTCCTTCAAAAATTCATATATTGAAGTGTTAACCCCCAGTACCTCAGAATGTGACTGTATAATATTTGGAGATAGGTCCTTTAAAAAGGTAATGGAGGTGAAATGAGGTCGTTCAGGTGGGCTCTAATGCAACATGATTGGTGTCTTTCCAACAAGAGATCAGGACACACGCCCAGAAGACCACGAGGACACGTGGAGAACATGGCCATCTGCCCGCCACGGAGAGAGACCTCAGAAGGAACTAAGCCAGCAGACACCTTGGTCTCAGACCTGTAGCCTCCAGAACTGGGAGGAAATACATTTCTGTTGTTCAACCGCCCGCCCAGTCTGTGGTGCTTTGTTATGGCAGTTCTAGCAAACTAACACCAAGGTATCAGCGTTTTTGCCATGATTAAGCATGAAAAGCAACTTTGAAGATTTCAGGCAATATTAGAGAAAAATTAAAAATAATAAAATCATATGGAGGGGATGCCAGGATTAGCTCAGCGGATAAGCGCTTGTCTTATAATCATAAGGTGTGGGGTTCAATTCCCGGCCATAGCCCGTGCAAACCCACGTGCTGAGCTGCGGTGCAACTGGTAACCACCAGGATGGCTCAGTGGTGAAGGTGCTCACCTCCCATGTGGGAGGCTCCTGGTTTGGTTCTCACCTTGTGCAGCCCACATCCACCTGTATGGAATGAAATCATGTCACAGTTAATGACGTACAACTATGGAGACTACTCTGGGCTCTTCCCCCTTCTCTCTCTCTCTTCCTCTCATTTTCTCTCAAATAAATAAAATAATTCTTTAAAAAAAGGAAATGAGACCTTATTTATTTAAAAAAAAAACAACAAAAAACGTTGAAAAAACTCTATTCTTCAGAAAAATGCCAGATATAGGGCCAAGAAGCTGTGAAGCTGTAGCAATAATAATTACTCAGGGGAAGCCAGGATGGCTCAGCAAGCTAGGCACTTGCTTTGCATCCCTGGGGACAGAGGATGGAGTCCCGGCCCTAACCGTGCGGACCCATATGCTGAACTGGGGTGTGCCCCCAGTCCAGTTCTTGCTGGGGCCTATGTGGGAGCCCCCAGCCCAGTTCCTGCCCTGCGCAGCCCCGTGCCCACTTGTGGAGTGAAACTATATGGAAAACTAATGTTGTCAACTATGGAGATTGTTCTGGGCCCTCCCCCTTCTCTCTGTCTCTCTGTCTCTCTGTCAAAAAAATAAATAAATAAAATAAATAAATAAATATTTTGAAAATTGCATAATTTGAATGCCCCTTTTGAATGTCTCAAATGAATCTGGGTTTTGGATGAATTATGTGAAGCGACTCAGAATTGTTGATCAGACGTTCCATTACATATACTGAATGTTCCCATAAGTCAGCAGAAAAGAAGTCCCCAGATTTGCATAAAGTGCTGAACCAGTGACTTTGTAAGCCAGCTACAAAATGACTACTTGAACTTAATTTCTTGTGGATTTGACATATTTTGCACATATATCATAGCCATTAAGTGTCTCTGGCCCAGAGTTTCCCCAGACTCCCTGTGATCCATGTGACTTGCACTTTAGCCATTGCTTCGAGTGTGTGGGTTGCTGTCCTCATCTTGAGAGTTCACACACCCTAATGGCTTCTTATCTCATTGCCCTGGCTATGCCAGGAAGGAAGTCACCCTTGGTATTCTCCCAGTCCTCACTGCGGTCCCTTCCTGTTGCTTTTTTTATATAGCCGACACTTACAGATCACTCCATGAGCAGGCCCTCTATAACATCAACTCGTTAAACTTTCAGACGAAGCCCTGTGGTAGTCACGGTGATTATTCCCGCTGTACAGAGGAAACTGGCCCAGGGATGCTGACAGACAGGCCTGAGGTCCTGCAGCTCCAACATGCATTTCAAAGTTGGCAGGATGGTTCCCGTGCCCGGGATCTTACTCCCAGCTCTGGGCTGCCCATTGGCCCGACCACACCGGGAGACCACGTCTCATTCCCAGCCGGGGCTGCTTATTCTCAAAGCAATCTTCTCCACTTTCTTTGGAATCCTTAATCCAGATGCATAACGACCCACTCCTCAGGCGGGACTCCTTTTTATTTGGCTCTAATAGTCACTCTGGACTAACGTGTCCAGCAGCACTTAATTCACCGGATCATAAATTTCCATTTATTTATCTGTCTGCGCCAATGATGGTGAGCACTGTCTTGCTTACTCAGACAGCCCAGTATTCGCATGGTACTGGACATTGTACAGGTATTCATTAGGCCATAATTAAATATGGGAATGAACATTCATGAATAGTTTGATACAGATGCCTTCTCGTGGTATTTACTATAAGTACGGCATTGACTATAAGTTTATAGGAGACAGAAACAGCCAACTTTTCCCTTTCTTTCTTTCAACTTGTGACTCACCTTTTACTGGAAGGATGCTTTTTTAAAAAAATACCTTCCGCCTAGTTTTCCATATGCTAATTCCTGTGGCAACACTCTTAGCATATACTTAAGAATTTTTTAAATAAGAAAATAGTAACAAACAAACCAGCCAACAAATAAATAAATAAAATCAATTTTGAAAAGAAAAAAGAAAATAGATTGGCAACCTAGAGTATTTAGACCATTTACATTTAATGTGATCACTGGTATGTATTTAAGTTTAAATACATATTATTTATTTATTTTATTTTATTTAGGTTTTTCTGCTCCAGCCAATTGACTAAAGGGAACGCTTACTGAGATCCCATGGCCGTGGGGCTTGTGCAAGAGGCCACCCTGCAGGGCAGGAGGATGTGTGAGGTGTATTTGACCTTCTCCTTGGGGTGTAGGTTGGTGGGGCTTGTAACATTTGACAGCATGGGATTCAGGTGAGGGAGACACTTGGGACAGATCCGTTTGTGGAAGTTGTATTTCTAGGTGAGCTGGTCAAGGGAAGGATCAATAATGCCAAAGCACCATGTTCAGGGTGAATTTTTTCTGGATATTACAGTCTGAGTGTGGCCATTCTCCAACTGTTTACCCACAAAAATCAGATGTTCCTGGCAAGGAGAGAGGGACTGCATGTCCTGAATTTGGGCTTTAATGTTCTCAGTGGTGTCACTGGGTTCAACCTCAAGGGTGATGATCTTGCCCATCAGAGTCTCACAAAGATCTGCCTTTCTACATCTGTTAATGGGCTGCCTCATTGAACAGAAAGAGCTAAACTTACTGGCCTCCCATGTTTTGTATTCTACATTCCTGTTTGGGAAGAATAATAATTGTGAAAAGGGAGGCAAGAGAAGAAAATCTTCAGACTGCAGACTAATTTTCAGGCAAATAAATACTAGCAACATGTACATGGGAAATTTGAGAATCTGGACATTTATTCTATTAAAATAGAGTTGTTAGATATTCTAGCACAAGGTGTAAAGGTATAGGGGAAGGAGAGACAGAGTGAGAGCCTATTAATCTGTTTTTGGAAGGGACCGTGGGAATCGACAAATCCATGAGTATGAAGCAGCCAACTAATTGCTGTCCAAACAGAGCACAGCCCACTGTAGATAAACCATTCTGAGACATGTAAGCTATTCCATAGTAGAGTTTATTAGTATAGT
Organism: Craseonycteris thonglongyai; assembly: GCA_004027555.1. NCBI lineage: Eukaryota > Metazoa > Chordata > Mammalia > Chiroptera > Craseonycteridae > Craseonycteris > Craseonycteris thonglongyai. The sequence goes on from PVKE010002701.1 coordinate 76,703, forward strand.
GTCTGGGTTTGAGCCCAATCTTTTATTCTTCAAAAATGAAATCAAGATAGTACAGTTTCTCTGTCAATAATGGGTTCCTAAATGGATTTGAGGTTTTTGGTTACTACCAATATCAACATTGACTTTAGAGGCAATCACCATCAAGGAGACTCTGGTCAGTCACGGGATGGGGAGGAATGGGGTATAAAAGGCAGGTTGGACCAGGGATTCTCTACCACTGAGGCAAGATGACCAAGCTCACCCTCCTCACTGGTAAGGAACCCCCACTACTCTGTGCCTGTGAGCCATGCTCTCTCTCTCTCTCTCTCTTCTTTAACTGCCCCTTTAAAACTTCCTTTTGCCTTTGAATTCAAACCAAATCACCTGAGATGATTGCTTTTGGCACATGCACAGGTGCATGGTTTCTTCCCCAGTGGTAGGTCTTTCACTGCCCAGCAGTCTCCCTCCAGGCATCAAGCCTCAAGACTTGAGTGGTCTTACAAGTGTGAGTAGAGGGGAGTGGGCTCCTAGGAGAAATCCTGAGGCTTTATCAGCCTCGGTAGGTGGGGGGTCTACAGAGAGTGTTAAAAGGACTCAAAGAGTAAACCTTAGGAAGTTCCCTGCTGCGAATGAAATGCTGCTCACAGATCCGTTCCTCCAGCTCATTCATCTCTCTGTTTCTGTAGGTCTGCTCCTTGTGCTGACAGCTGAGATAGGTATGTATTCTTCTTGGGATGGACCACCAGAATGTTTCTTTTTCCTTTCTTCATAATTTGTAAACTCAGCATAGCCCTCTGTCCTACTTTCAACAAAGAATATGAATTAACATTTTTTAGAGTGTTTGAAATTCTCTAACCAAGTTAAAGAATTGGGATCATTGACCTACCCATCCCCACGCTGAAACCAACTAGACAGTGGTCTTAAAAATAACTGTTAACAATAGAAAAATAACACAGCAAGGCATCTGCTCTGTTAATGCATTTTCAAATGTGTCATCTTATTGAATCTTTCAATTAACTTCTCTGAGAGGTAAACAGGAAAGCCATTACCATCCCACCTCACAGATCACTTAATTAACCACTTAATGCACAAATTTATTTTGAATTTTTGGTCAAAAAAAATCATCAAGGTTTTTTTTGTTTGTTTTTTGTTTGTTTGTTTTTTCATTAAAAAAAAATCAATGTTTCAAAAACTTCTCCTGTTGTCCAATACATTCTTTCTTCTGGTTTCTTCACAATACCTTCTGTCCAGTAACTATACCCTCCATCCATGTTAGACTCAAGCAAATGCAAAATTACCTGTAAGAGTGCTCATGTGAGACACGGGCAGGTATAGTAATCAGTGAAGGCAGAAATGAGTTCTACAGCTCATCCCAGGGGACATAGGGAGTCCATGGCTGAGTCTTTTAATAAAGCTGAAACCAGGACTCTGGAGTCTCGGCGCATGATTCAATTTCCTCTGAGTTATATTATTTCTCAGGAGGCAGTTACAAGTGCTAAATAGACCGTAATAACATCATCCTTTCTGTGTTTTAGTTTCCAAATGAGTAAAATGGGAAGAATAATAATATTTAACTCATAGGGTTTGGCTGAGGATTAATGAATGAATTTAAATAAGTTATTTTAAATAAATTTACATAAATTTAAATACAGAGTGCTGAGTAAGCATTTGCATTGCTGGTATTAACATGTAGAGGGGGCTAGAATACATTTGAATCAGTTTACCAGCTTTAAGGTTTCTTTTCAGCGAAAGGCACTGATTTCTGAGATTCTTTAATTCTCTCCTGTGGGACTGAGCCCTGAATTGCCTGCTAATTATGGGTTTGCTGCAATACACAAGGACCTCGTGAGAATCTTCCTCTTCCCTTTGAGAGTTGAACAGGAAAATTATTTGGAAATCGGTGGTTTCTTAAGTAATCCAATAAATTTCTCTATAACAGTTTTCTCACCCTCTTCCTCTGGGTAACAGGTTCTGCCTACCAGCTGATATGCTACTTCACCAACTGGGCCCAGTACCGGCCAGGCATGGGGCACTTCAAGCCCGACGACATTGACCCCTGCCTCTGCACTCACCTGATCTATGCCTTCGCTGGGATGCGGAACAACGAGATCACCACCATTGAGTGGAACGACGAGACCCTCTACAAAGCGTTCAATGGTTTGAAAAACAAGTAAGTGAAGAAAGGACTGAAGTTTGAAATCTCTTAACCTTCAAAAACCATTTGAACCAAACCTTCCACAGTAGCCTCAGGCTAGGCAAACCAGACGTCTCATTTTAACAGGACAGAAAACAGTAATACTGTCCCACTGCAAATGGTACATATGGTCAGCCTACTGGCACCTTGAATTTAGCCCAATGAGACTAGACTGACCAGAACTGTAGACACTTTGCAACTACCAACCTGACTCCAACCACTCTCATAACTCAGGAAATATGGATGAGAATGAAGAAAACCAGTATGAGAAGCTGCATGAGACTTCCCCTGGTTTCTCAGTCCCTGTATTGGCTGATGTGGAAATGATTTACCTTTCTCTCCATTGGTTCTGATACAATGCTTTGCTTCTTGTCCCTTCAGAAACAGTCAACTGAAAACTCTCCTGGCTATTGGTGGCTGGAACTTTGGAACTGCTCCGTAAGTTTTTTGAGATGACTTTCGACACGGATTTTATTGCAAGGTGTTGGGCCCCCGCGGCTCGCCCTCACCCTTCCCTCTTTGGGTCTCCCCTAGTTTCACTGCCATGGTTTCCACGCCTGAGAACCGCCAGACTTTCATCCGCTCGGTCATCAGATTCCTGCGCCAGCACCAGTTTGACGGGCTGGACTTTGACTGGGAGTACCCTGGCTCTCGTGGGAGCCCCCCTC
>PVKE010002702.1:0-79513 GCA_004027555.1 Craseonycteris thonglongyai
GGACCGAGGATCGAATCCCGGCTCCGGCCCAGGCAGGACCCACGTGCTGAACTGGGGAGTTCCCACAGTTTGGTTCTCTAACTGTCTCTGTCTCTGTCTCTCTCTCTATCTGTCAAAAAGTAAAATAGAAATAACTATGCACTGAAGACAAAAAGATAATTTCTCTCTATAAATGTGAAAAGATAAAAAAAAAAAACAATAAAAAAAAAAAAGAATTCTTTTGGAGGTTTTTCAATGAGGCAGGCTGTGAATAATTTCTGGAATCACTAAAAACATGGAACATCAGGGTTAATTTGCTGGGTAAACTTGAATAAGTCCTTTACTCCTAATGCACAGCACTCCTCTCATCCTGGGTTGATATTACACCCTTGAATTTGGTTGTAGACACTTCAGAGGCTGAAGGAGGCATTATCGGCTCAGACAAGACTAATCTTAAAACCAGGCAAAAAATGGCACAGAAAATACCTTTTGACCCCTTAACCACTTTTAAATTAGCTCCAAATTCAGAACATAAAAGAAATAAAAAGTCAATTTTTGAAGATTCTAAAATAAACGTATAATCACTGAACCCTGTGTAAGTCAGACGTGAATATAAGAGTCATTAGAGTGAAGAAATATCCAGTGCAGGTAAAGGTGAAGGAAGATAGTAGTGAAAAGCAGCTTCATTTGCCCTGTAGCACTTCTGAAAGGCTCAGGAACAGGGGGAACCTGGTGCCAAGAAAAGCCTGGGTGACTCTGGCAACTGAACATAGGGAAATTATAAATGAAACAGGACGACCCCAGGTCTCCACTCAGAAACTGGCCCAGAGAAACAACCTAAAGATACTACCACTGGGGGAAACCAACAACAACAACAACAACCACTGAACATCCTACTGCCCTGTAGTGAAGTTCACTCACTGGGTCAATAAGATACCTATTCTAAAAGAAAGGTGGAGGGAGGATGTGAGGGCAAAAAGTATCATCTGCTATTACAAACATTTAATAGAAACTGCTTAAAAATGGATGAATTAAGAGAAAGCAATAAAGGTAAGGTCCAAGATGGCTGATTATGTAAATTTTATGCCTACTGGCCTCCCAGGCTTACATCAAAATTGCAAACACATTATAGAACAGTCAACTTCAAGAATCATCTGAAGACTAGCCGAACACAGCCCCTATAACTAAGAAAAGAAAGAAGAGGCCACATCAAAACTGGTAGGAGGCGCGAAGACACAAAACAGGCTGACCCCAAAACCACAGATAACGGTTGAATACCAGGAAGGACACCTTAGAAGCAGAGGTCCTGCCTAAAGAGTGAGGGGTCCCAGCCCCAAACTGGATTCCCTAACCCAGGGGTCCTGTGCCAGGAGGAGTTCCCACAGCACCTGGCAGTGAAAATCAGCTAGGATTCCGTCCATCTGTTCCAATGAGATGGAAGGCAGCTGAAAACCCACACACTCTCTTGGAGAGCCTGCACACAGACTCACTTGCTTGCAAAAGCTCACCTGGTCTCCGGTGAAGAAGCAGCAACTCATGAAGTACCACAGACATACGTGGAAAGACTGAGTGAAGCACTGGAGGAACAACAGCCATTGTCCCTGTGCAGAGCCTGCCTGACATGTATCCTACAGGAAGGCGCCATCTTTCCTGTGTTAAACCCTCCCACAAAGGACCAAATCTAAGACCCCATTGGGCTGGTAAAATTCACGCATGCGCACCACCTTGGTGATGCCCTGGGTTCCCGCCCAGCACAGCCCAGCCAGCACTGCATTGTGAGGGGCACTCTCAGCTACTCAGCAATGGGCCCTGCCCCATAAGTTGTGGAAGGCTTTTATAGCAGCAGATAGCCCACAGGAGCCTGGGAAACTTTACTGGTGAGCAGCCAGCCACAGCCTGCACCTCAGCCTTTCTTCAGGAACCTGTAGGCTAATTAGCCTGTGGCTAATGGTGGCTGGCCCAAGGTGTTCTGCAGGAGATTTTGCAAAGTGGACATAGGCCTAGTTCTGGTGCTAGAACCAAAACTGCATTAACTTTGTAAAAGCCACCGCCCACACCCTGTAATTCCCTGGAACCCTACCCCACGCACTTAGGGCTACATTGCTAGAGACACTCTTGGCTACTAAGCAGCCTGCCCTTCCCCCATGAGCTTCAGAAGCCTTCTATAACAGCAGAAGGCCTACGGTGGCCAGGTAAACTTTGGGTGGAGAGCAGCTAATATCATACTCAGTGGGGAAAAGTTAAAAGCATTCTCCTTAAGACCAGGAACATGATAAGGATGCCCACTCCTACCACTTTTATTCAACTTAGTAGTGGAAGTCCTAGCCATAGCAATCATACAAGAAAAAGAAATAAAAGGCATCCAAATGGGAAAAGAAGTAAAATTGTCATTATTTGCAGATGACATTATACTATATAATGAGAACCCCAAAGATTCCACCAGAAAACTATGAAAACTGATAAATTAATTGAGTAAAGTAGCAGGATACAAAGTTAATATTCACAAATCAGTTGCAATTTTATACACCAATAGCCAACTAACTGAAAGAGAAATGTAAAAAAAAAAAAAAAACCATTGACAATTGTGTCAAAACAATAAATAAATAAAATACCCAGGAATAAATTCAACCAATAGCCATAAAAGACCTAGAATAGTCATGACAATTTTAAGAAAGAAGAGCAAAGCTATAGGTATCACACTACCAGATATCAAATTATACTGCAAGGCCATAATAATCAAAACAGCATGGTATTGGCATAATAACAGACACATATATCAATCTAACAGACTAAGAAGTCCAGAAATAAATCCATGTCTATATGGTCAGTTAATCTATGACAAAGGAAGCAAGAATTTACATTGGGGTAAAGTCAGTCTATTCGATAAATGATGCAAGAAAAGCTGGACTGATACATGCAAAAAAACATGAAACTGGACCATCTTTTTAGGCCATCAATAAGAATAAACTCAAAAAGAAACTGAAGACTTAAAAGACCTGAAACCATAAAACTTCTAGAACAAAACATAGAAAGTAAACTCTCAGACATTGCTCTTAGAAATATTTTTACCTCTATATCTCCTTGGGCAAGGGAAACAAAAGAACAAATAAACAGAAGAGACTACATCAAACTAAAAAGTTTTTTTCACAGCAAAGGAAACTATCAACAAAACAAAGACATCTTACTGAATGAGAAAAGATATTTGCTAATGATACATCTGATAAGGGGTTAATGCCCAAAATTTATTTTTAAAACTTACACAACTCAACCCCAAAGCAAAACAAAACAACCAATTCAATTAAGAAAAGGACAGAGGGGGATGTCGGGATGGCTCAGTGGGTTAAGCGCTTGGCTTGTGGCCCCAGGGTCCAAGGATCGAATCCTGCTCCTGGCCTGTGTGGACCCATATGCTGAACTGGGGTGTGGCCCCAGTTTGGTTCTCACTGGGGTGAGCCTCCCATGCAGGAGGCTCCCACCACGGTTCCTGCCCTGTGTGGCCCCCCTGCCCACATGTGTGGAATGACTGTGTCGAAAACTGATGACGTACAACTGTGGAGAGTTCTCTGGGCCCTCCCCCTTCTCTCTGTCTCTCTCTCTCTCTATGTATCTCTGTCAAAAATAATAAAATAAATCTAAAAAAAAAAAAAAATGGGCAGAGGATCTGAATAGACATTTCTCCAAAGATGACATACAGATAGCCAATGACATATGAAAAGATGGTCAACATCACTAATCATCAAAGAAATGCAAATAAAAATCACAATGTGGTACCGTTTCACTCCTATCAGGATGGCTAATGTCAATAAACTGACAACAAGTGTTGGGAAGGATGTGAAGAAAAGGGAACACTTGTGCACTGTTGGTAGGATTGTAAATCGGTGCAGCCACTATGAAAAGCAGTATGATGATTTCTCAAAAACTTAAAAATAGAACTACCTTATGACCTAGCAGTTCTACTTCTGGGTATTTATCCAAAGAAATCCAAAACTATAACTTGAATAAAATATATGCATTCCTATGTTTACTGCAGTGTTATTTACAATAGTCAAGAGATGAAAACAACTAAAATGCCCATCAATAGAAGGTTGAATAAAGAAACTGTGGTACATTTACACAATGGAGGGTTATTTTGCTATTAAGAAGAATGAAATCTTACCATTTTCAACAACATGGATGGACCTAAAGGTCACTATGCAAGTGAAATACCATAAGAGCTTAATTATAACTGGAACCTAAAGAACAGAGTAGATGAACAAACAAAACAGAAGTGCACTCATAGATACAGAGAGCAAGCTGATGGTTGCTAGATGGGAGGGATGTTGGGACACGGATGAGAAAGGTGAAGGGACTGGGAAATACAAATGGGTAGTCACAAAATAGTCACAAGGAGGTGAAATACAGGATGGGGAATACAGTCAATAATGTTATACAAACTATGTATGGTGTCAGATGGGCACTAGATTTATCGGAGGGGAGCACTTCATAAATTATATAAACGCCTACCCTCTGTGCTGCACATCTGAAAATAATATAAATAATATTAAGTTTCAACTACAACTTTAAAACATATATAGTCACAGGATGTAGAGGACAGCATAGGAAATATAGTCAATGGTATTGCAATAGCTATGTAGGATGCCAGATGCGTAACAGACTTGTGATTCGTTTGTGAGGTATGTTAATGTCTAATCATTATGTTGTTACATAAAACCTGAAACTAATAGTAATAAAATCATAAAATAAAAATCACAAAAGAAAGAAAGCAATAAATATATAGAAATATGGAGGTAAATACTAGAGGAACAAAAGCAAAAGTTTTAAGGTGGTTGCTTTTGGGGTGTGGGATATGGGATTTGAGAGGGCCATAGGGATGTTGGTTTTTCTTTTTTAAAGAGTTTCTGTACTTCAAATTTGAAACCAGGAGCATGACTACTCTGAAAAAATAAAAATATAATTAAAACATCTACACATACTGTACTTCTCATCTCAAAAATGACTACCCTTTGATAAATGGCTGTTGTTCACTGAAAACATATAGATAATATGGTATCACAGGGATTTTCTGGGTGACAGAGTGAAATTTAAGGTAATACATGTCAGAATCTAGATCTAGCTACGTTTGAAGTTAGTATAGTTCGTCTATCAACTTACATGTCTTCATGCTGTTAAAGTTCTACTTCTCTGAAACACAGCACAAAGTTTTTACACTGAACTAAATGCCTCAAGATAGTTCTTTATGAAGTGTTTTCCTCAGACCCTGGGTGATTCCTCACAGTCTGAGAAGGACCCTGAGTCTCTGTGGCAATTTAACTATTTTTTAAAGTTTACAACTTCTCATATATTTCATAAGTTTGAAATGTAAAGTTATTTGTAATTTTTGCTAAAATTTTATCAGTCTTTAACAGTTTCTAAGCTTTTAGAGTTTGTAATTTAGACTGCATTCATCTGGAACTTTTGCTCAATATTCAACTCAACTGAAATATTGTCTCTGCTCATGGTACTTTCAAGTCAATCGAGCATCATCATTTAAATATGTTAAATTTGCCTTTTTCATTGTTACCATCCTAATTCAAAGAAAAATACATTCATAACTTAAGAGTACTTCATTAAACATTAAAAGGAGGAAGCTGGGATGGCTCAGTGGGTTAATCGCTCACTTTGTAGCCCTGAAGACCAACGATCGAATCCTGGGCCCGGCCCATGCAGACCCATATACTAAACTGCGGTGTGTTCCCAGTTCAGTCCTTGCCGGAGCCTATGCGGGAGGCTCCCGGCCCAGTTCCTGCCCTGCACAGCCCTGTGCCCACCTGTGGAGTGAAACTATATGGAAAACTAATGCTGTCAACTATGGAGACAGCTCTGGGACCTCCCCCTTCTCTCTGTCTCTGTCTGTCTGTCTGTATGTCAAAAAAACAATAGAAATAAGTCTTAAGAAAAAAAATAACATTAAAAGGAGTGATGTAAATGGTAATAAAAAGTAATACAACTCAGAATAGAAGTAGAACTATAAATAGGGAGCAGAACCCAGTGTGAATACAGAATGTGAATCTTGCAGGAGCTAAAGCAAGGAAGTCAAACCCTGTAATGAGTTTGCACAAGCAGCCAATAAAGAAAAGTGCGATTAAGTACCATGATGAATTTAAGACAAATGAATATTATTGAAAAATTGATTTATTGTCACCCATCCCAGTACATTATCTGTTGAAACATTTGTCCATGAGTATGATGGCATATAGCCCTGGAGGATTTCATGCAGTGACTGGTCTTGTAAAATCAATCACAGTTTTATAAAGCTATGCAAAATAATGCTATTTGCTTAATTTTTCTTTTTCTGGAATGCAGGTAAAAGACCAAGCTACAGACTGATATTTATTTATATTTATACACCTGCTATCCTTTATTTGTTGTGAGCTTTTAAAGCCAAAAAAAAGTTGAGGTCAAATGTTATGTTAGAAAGACAGCAGAATAATTTTGAAAAAAAGAAAGCATGTCCAAGCAATGCATCTGACCAGGTATCACTAACTTATAGAATACCATAACAATTAAAACAATGTGATACTGCCTCAGAATGAGAAAAAATAAGCTCGTGAAAGGAGTGATGCCCAGAAGTCGACTCAAGTATACATAAGAATCTGACATATGATGGAATTGATCATTCAAATTAGTGGGAAAAGAAGAAAGTATTTAATGAAGTTTACTTGAGCTGTTGTTTATTCATATGCAACAAAATTAACATTGGATCCTTATCTCACTCTACATGAAAATACATTTCAGATGGTTTAAAGACATAAATGTTAAAAGAAATACCTCTTTAAATGTTATGAAAAAATATTTATTTATTTATGACCTTAAATTAAGAATTTCCTAAATGATATACTAAAAGCAAAAGGCAAACTACGGTATATGAAGAAAAAATTGATGCATCTAAAATATTTAATTTTGATATGAAATTTTAGGACAGATTTATGTACAAAAATATTAAAAAATGAATCATTAATGTGGGAGAGGCAAGAGAAGAAATATATTCAAGGAACTTATTAAGGATAGATCTATAATATTTTATCTCTTAGAAATACATATAACTCCAGTATATATGGCAAAATGTTAATTTTTTACAAAGTTGACATACAGATGTAAATATATTGTTTTCTATAATTTCTATTTTATGCTTTAATAGTTTATAGTATAAAAAAAATGAAGAATGTTTAAGAAACATGGTGGATAGAATGTGAGGTTCATCATATTAATATATAAAGTAGGAGTTTCAGAAGAAAATGCTTGAGCATATAGACCACTGGTATATTCAAAGAAACAATGACTAAATATTTGCATTGATGAAAGGCATAAATCAAGATTTAAACATAAACACATCCTCTAGTGAATTCTCACAAATATACACTTTTTTTTAAAGAGCAATTGAGCTTGTGCTTAGATCATTTTGGCTGCAATTTGTATCAAAAGAATAAAGGTGGGGAAGCCAGGATGGTTCAGTGGGTTAAGCACTTGGTTTGCATCCCTGGGGATCAAGGATCGAATCCTGGTCCGACCCCATTGCAAACCCATATGCTGAACTGGGGTGTGCTTCCCATGCAGAGGCCCCAGCCCAGTTCCCACCCTGTGTGGCCCCCCGCCCACCTGTGTGGAACTAAATCATGTCAAAAACTGATGACAGTACAACTATGGAGACTGCTCTGGGCCCTTCCCTTCTCTCTGTCTCTCTCTGTCTCTGTCAAAAACAATAAAATAAATATTTAAAAAAATTAAAATAAAAAACAGAGTAAAAGTGTCTGGGCTAGAATGGATCAAACTTATTATGCAACTTGAATATCAACAATTAATTATTCTTATCTGCCTTCCAATAAAGAAATAAAAACTAAGTCATTGATAAAATTTCTTTGTCAAATGACATTAGATATTATAAGATAAATGGCATTATTGTATAATATGTGAGAGATCAATTATTTTCTTCTGTGTACCATCAGATAATTAGCTTCATTGTTATGAGTAATCACTGATGGTCAAGGTATGATTCAGATTTTGGCACCTATGAGATACATACAAGATAGAGAAGTATTTAATGATTTATTGTGTGTTTTGCTTATCACTGAAAACCCAGATTACATGAGATTAAACTTTTTATTTTGTGAATTATTTCTTTTCTTTTTTTTTGGAGCCACAACCTAGGCCAGGGGTTAGCGAACTATGGCCTGCAGGCCAAATCTGTCCCAATATCTGTTAGTCCATTAGTTCACAATAGCTTTTTAAAATTTTTACATGGTTAAAAGATGTTTTGAATAGATTTCCTGATATGTGAAAATTATGTGAAAGTAAAAATTCAGTATTCAGACATAATGTTTACATTTTTTTTAACACGGCCACATTCGTTTATGCACTGTAATGCTACTTTGATGCTACAGCGTAGGTGCAACAGAGGCTATGGGGATGCAAAGCCTAAAATATTAGTCTTCTGGCCATTTGCAGAGAAGTTTGCTGCCCCCCCCCCCCGATATAGACCATAAATGTGTGTCTCAAAACACTGTAGCTGATGTGAAGGAAGTAAAAAAGGTACATTGCAAATCATTTTTACATGAATGCCAATGTATACACTGCTTTATTCACAAAGAACTGTTATGTAGAAAACATAACATTCAATCATGATTCAGCACTGAACGAAATTGTGAAAACTACTAATAATAATTGTGGTGATGACTATAACTCTTTTATGTTATATGAAGAAATAGTGAGTAAGTACACTACTCTGTTGTTACATCCCACGGTAAACTGGCTTTTGAAAGGAAAGTTGCTTGTGTGAAATTTTGGAAGGAGTGAAGAAATTAAAACTTCACCATGACACTGAAAATGCCAGTAAAGATAGTAGTTTAATTTTTGTGTTTTGTTATTCTAGTGAACAGCCAGGGTCTAACAGTTCAAGACCAAAATCAAGACAAGTTTTAATGTTGAAAATAAGATGTAAATTTTCCTCAGAAAACAAAATTGTTTAAATGATCACATCACTGATTTTGACTTTTTGCCAGTACTTTTTTTTTTTTTTCATTCTTCAGAGAATGAAATAAATGATACATGATTGTGCAAACTTTGGCTCCACCTAAATGCCAAAACAGAACATGAGAAAATTTCCAAAGCTAAATGAAACCTGCAGGTTCAACTGTATATGTGAAAGCAATCAACCATATAGGTTTTTATTGTTGCTATTGTTTTTAGTGTGATACCTCATCTACACATGTCCAACACAATGATGAAAGTCATCTTCATTGAGCAATCTCTAACGTCAAGCTTCTTGTTCACTACCAACATGGAAAACTGATTGTTATATTTAAAATAGTTGCTTGTATTCTCGTTGATAAACAAATGTGATTTTTCTAATTCAATTGAAACAGATCAAGTTAAAACATCCCTCAGATATGGAATCTTACATTCTACTTTCATGAAGACTCCATGTGCTGTAATTCCTCTCCATGATTTGAAATAAAGATCATCAATGTCTTAAGTATTGCTCCCCTTTTTAAAATTGTGATAAATTCTTGGTTTTTGGTCTGCCTAAACTTTGGCAGTTAAACTTTACATATGAAGTGGCTCACAGCTACTGGAAAATTGCATAAAATGTTCAAAAATGGAATAAGTATTTTTTCTTTAAAGAAGAAAATTGTGAAAATGTCATGAAGAAAATGGGAACTCAAGTGGAAATTGAAGGACAAATAAAACTTTGCCAATAAATACATTTCAGGGTTCTTAAAATTGTATAACAAAAGGCACAGAAATGTGAAAAGCCAGGTATGTTTGAGGGTGATGAGGAGACCAGTTTCCAGAAATGAAAACTTAAGTACCGGTATATGGGAGACAGAAAAACAACTGAGCAGGTAAATCCAAGGGCAATTCGTTTCTTTACAGTGATGACACCTAAAATTCTATTTATTTTATTTCTAAAGCTTTTGAGATTTTTTTTTAATTCCATAGTTTTTCCAAAGGTGAAATCATATATGATCTTAAAGAATTTCCAGATCATCCCTGCATAGTTTCAAATGCATAAAGGAAGCTGAAGGGAAGCTGGGATGGCTCAGCCGGTTAAGCGCTCGCTTTGCAGTCCTGGGCACCAAGGATTGAATCTCGGCCCCGGCCCGTGTGGACAAACCCATATGCTGAAATGAGGTGTGCTTCCCTTGTGGGAGGCCCCCAGTTCAGTTCTGCTCACCCACCCCCACCCCAACCCCAACCCGGTTGGCCCCTGGTCCGAGGGAGCATACCTCCCATGGGGGAGGCCCCCAGCCCAGTTCCCGCCCTGCGTGGCCCCCACCCACCTGTGTGGAATAAAACCATGTCAGAAAAAAACTGATGACGTACAACTATGGAGACTTCTCTGGGCCCTCCCCCTTCTCTCGGTCTCTGCCTCTCTCTGTCTCTGTCAGAAACAATAAAATAAATCTTAAAAAAAAAAAAAAGCTTAAAAACCGTTATTCTCCAGAGCATTTGTAAACTTGCTCCCCAGCATATATCATCAGTTTGGCTGGAATAAACTCTTATGAAAATTCTCTCTAAAAAAAAGAAAATAAAAATTCCAGATCAATCAGACTGTGAGTGTCTGGCACAACTGATTAAAGGAGAAGATGCCATAAATATAGACAAATATTGGAAAGTTGCATGTTCTACTAAACACTTGAATTAGAAAAAAGAGAAAGTTATTTCCAACCTAGAATTGTAAAAACATTGAAAAAAAGACATTTTTAGAAATATACTCTCAAAAACTTAATTTCTCTTCACCCTTTCTCAGATTGCTCTTGGAGAATATGATCCACCAAAATAAGGGGATAAAGCAAAGAGGAACATATAGGATCAGGAACCAGGTGATCTTATGCAGGAGGGAAGCCAGCAGAATCCCTAAAGCTGGGGAAAGAAAACCCAGGCCCACCGCCATGGGGCTGGTTGGAGGCACCCCCATCGCGATGGGTGTGGTCAGGAGACTTCGGAAGAAATTGGTAGAGTATCTAATGTGTCTGAACAAACAATTCAAGGAGAGTTTGGAACTGACTCGAGGACATAGGAAACTATGTAAAAGAAAACCAAGACACAAATTCCAAGGAAAATAAAATGTTTTATAGGCAAGACAGTAATCACGGGGTGCTGCATGTCTCAGCCGCAGGCAGAGTTTACACAGCACAGAATGGGGTGTGGACTTTGTGTGGGGTGCAGATGAAAGTAAAATTAAACTAAATCCTAATTTATCACAATGGAAAGTTAATAGTTAATGCATAAAACTGTACGATTGAGGAAGTAGTAACACACAATTTATTGAGGTCTATGCCAGTTACAACCACAGATCAGGCAAGAGAATTAAAAAGGGAGGTAAACAATGCTAGGGGTGAGGTGGGTAAGTCACAGGACTGCTTTGGGGAGTTATGCCTGTCTTTATATTATGTGTATTTTTAACTTTAATAAAACTTAAGGAGTATGTTTCAAACAGTTGAAATGCAGACTATAAAACCTTATGTACAATCATATGAACAATAATTAGAAGAAGGCGTGGACTAATAAACACTGATTCGGAGAAAGAAATTTCTTTCTTGGGCCTTAAAATAATGTTTACTTAGATCAAAATCAAATTTGGGGCCTGTAGACTTCTCAGTTTTCATCACATGTTCTCAACTCAATTGATTTTAGATGTCCAGAGGTAAGAAAATACCTGTGTTTTCATTTGCTTTAAGCTACCGGTAGTTAGGACAATGATCTTCCAAATGGCTTATATGAAGACTTTTTAAGGAGTATGTGCACCTGGTTTCTAGACCCTCATTTCATATGTAATATTTATTAAAACTGCTCTGTCTGAAGCCCTCTCTGAGGGTGAGGATTATGCTGCTTTTCCTTTCCCACTCCCTCTTCATAAATAAATAAGATGCATCTCCCTCACCCATCCTAGTCTTACCATGGATCAATGCCCTGATTTGAAAAACCTCTGGAGCTTCAAGCCATGGGACAATTCAAAATATTGCTTAAGCAAGTGAGTGACTCTAATGAATGGGTAACAATTGTTCTACATGTCAAGTAGTTCTCAATTCTCTCTTACCACAAGAATAGGAGGAACTCTTTGGTTCAGTCATCAACTAATATATCATTAAAATATTTCTGATTATCAAGCACTATATGTGAATTTTGGCATATAACATGGGAGGAGCTCAAGTGTGTCAGAGCAACAGAAATAAAATTGATGTTGAATCCTATCTCGTTCTAAAGTAAATACATCCTTATCCATCCCATCAATATCTACACTTACATACAATTTTACTTTTAAGGCTTAATATTAGCAACATTCATAATATATTTATAATGCATTAGTAATAACTAATAGTTATTGTCACTTGAAACTTTTTAAAGATCTATTTTTATTGTTTTTTGACAGAGACAGACAGAGACAGAGAGAGAGGGGAGGGACCAGAGCAGTCACCATAGTTGACATTAGTTTTCCATATAGTTTCACTCCACAGCTGGGCGCGGGGCTGCACAGGGCAGGTGCTGGGCCGGGAGCCTCCTACATAAGCCCCGGCAAGAAGTGAACTGGGCGCACACCCCAGTTCAGCACGTGGGTCTGCATGGGCCGGGGCTGAGATTCGATCCTCGGTCTCCAGGGCTGCAAAGCGAGCGCTTAGTCTGCTGAGCCATCACAGGTTCACAGAAACTTTTTAAAACTTTATTTCAATTTATATATTTGTTTGTTTCAGAAAAGTATGAGAGGGTGATACAAAAAACCCTACAGGTATATATGCTGTGATGCAAATGGAATTTATATACAAGTCAAGAAGGCAGTCAGAAAACAAGTGTTTCAACTGCTAAAGAGCTTTTCCATATAATTTTTTAGGGGTCAAAAAGTAGTGTTTTATTAATGAAATATGAGAAGCCAGGCCGAGGAGGAGCTGAGGGGCGACACACACAGAAGCCCAAGTTGCTTGGGGCCCTCCCTCTCCTGCACCCACCATATAATTTTTACATTGATAGTGATGGGTTGCTGTGATTGTTAGATTTTTTTGGCTATATGGAAAAGGTGATATACATTTTATATTTAAATGTCAATATTTAAAATACAACAGAAGTAATACCCTTTGTTATACAAAAATTATGAACTTATATTTTAAATCTTTAGGTTTTATTTGAGGTGATTTATAACTTGAAATTACTATGGAAATCAGAGAACAAAAATTTTTTCAGAACACCTGTCAAAAGTAAGGCGCTACAGCTTGATGGATGGATCCATACTGCCCTCTGGTGGTTATAATGGTTAGAACACATAAAATGCAAGTTTGAACATAATGAAATTTTGAAAACAGGAATACCATTTCCTTTTGTTGCATTGAATAAATAGCAACGTGAAGAGATGACTACATGTCTAATATCATCAGTTTTATAAAATGTGATTATAATAAAAGGATTTTGAAAATTAGGATTTTACAATGAATCAAAGTCAGCTTGTTCACCTTTAATATGGTAACTTGGCATTGACCAAGCAAAAGTTTTTGCCTTCCAGAGACATCCAGACAGTACTAGAGAGTCCAGAGACATGAACTCCATCAGCAGAATGCAAAATTAGCCTGCTAGTTCAGGTTGTTTTCAGTGCAATTGTGGAGGTTTAGCTTCGTGTAAGTCTCCTCACAGCGTCCTCTCTCCTTGCCCACTTCTGCCCCCAAGACTCAGAGATGATGTTGTCAATAACTTGCATGTCCATTATGGAGAGAGAGCAGCATAGGAGAAAGAGCAGGGGATAGTGAAATTTGGAAAAACTATACCTGAATTCTATCCCTACCCATCACTAGCTGTGATCTGGGGAGAGTTAACTTCTCTTGGTCAGTTTCCACAACAGTAAAATGGTTAAAATACTGGCCTCTTAAGTGCCATGTAAAACCATAAAAGCACACAGATAAGATGCTCAATAACAGCAACCAACTGTTACTTTATACATTTGAAAAATAAGCAGGTCTATCCATTTGGAGAATACAGAAAGTAGTCATCTGTCTCTTTCTCTCTGTCTGTCACTCTCCATATATATATTTATATCAATATAAATAAATTATCTGGAAAACCCTAATACAAACACAAACACAAAGAACAAGCTTGTATCGCATGTGATTGGAAAGCACGTTTGAGAGACAAGACACAGAGTGGCCTGGCTGTATTATGCATGATTACTTCTTTTCATATATCTGTTGGCCATCTGTACGTCTTCCTTGGAAAATTGTGTATTCATGTCCTCTGTCCATCAGTTTATCCAATTGTTGTTTTTTTTTTTGTTGTTGTTGTTGAGTTGTACAAGTTCTTTATATATTTTTGATATTAGCCCTTATCAGAGGTGTCATTTAGTTGGTCTTTTTGTTTTGTTCATGATTTCTTTTGCTGTGTAGAAGTTTTTAGTTTGATATAGTCCCATTCAGTTATTTTTTCTTTGGGGATCAAGTTCACAAAAACTCCTCGAAAGCCAAGGTCCCTAAGTTTAGTGCCTATGTTTTTTTCTATGTATTTTATTATTTCAGGTCTTATAATGAAATCTTTAATCCACTTTGTGTATTGTGTCTGCTAGCAGTCTAGATTTATTCTTTTGGAGAGACCTTCAAACTTACTTATAGCCAGTTGTGCATGCTCAAGTAGAGCTCTGTCAATAATATTAAAATACTAGCATCGATTCATTATAATTTAAATCATCAATTCAAAAAAATACAATTAATATTATTAGTTACCTAATTAAAATTTATGCACCTTTTCAAAAGAATCTGCTTATTAACATTGACATTTTATAACTTCAGTGGCTAGAATTAAAACAGAAAAATACTTTGGAGCTCTCTGCATTCTTGGAGTGAGAAAAGAGGTGACATTTCAAAAGATATCCTGTCTGTAAGAAAAGTTTGTTGTAATGGAGCAAAGATATGAGAGGCCCAAGGGAGAGAATGAGATCTGACTGCATCAGCTAGTCACTAGTAAACCTGTTCTTGCCCTCTTCTTTCTACAATAGCAAGACTATCTTGAATTTCATACTCAGTTTAAATTAATTCAAATGCTAAAATTACTGAAGAAATATAGATGAGCTCTTTTTATTTATTTTTGTGTCTAAATTTTGCATCTTTTCTAGTTATTCTAAAACCACAATTAACTTGAATTCTATTTACTTGAAAATAATTTAGACAGAAATGATTTGAGGAAGGAAAATGGGTTGCTAAAAATTAAACAGAGTTTGAGGTATAAGAAGATAACTGACAAAAATGTCCAATGGGCCTCTAAAAATTGCACTTTAGAGTTTGGGAGAGGTTACCACTGACGATGTGGAAACCATCTACTGAAACATAAAAAAGCAATGAAGGCTGATGGGTTTGCCAAGGGAGAATGTGTAATGACAAAAAGAAGAGTGTGATGCATTTTTAAAGGATTTTAAACAGAGAAAGAGGTCTAATATAAGAGAGAAAAAACATTCTCTATGTAGCAGGCATTCAGCTTAGAAGGGCAATTTAATTATACCTGTGTAAGTAAATGACAAATATTGTAACAGTCAGGGTTTAATTAGAAAAGAACAAGGAGACAGATAATGGATGATAGATCGATCAATAGATAAGATAGATAGATAGATAGATAGATAGATAGATAGAGGCAGACAGGCAGACAGATAACAGTAAAGGGACTTGGTACAGGGACAAGACTATATTGACTGGAAACTGGATAGTCTCAGTTAGGCTGTTGACTTTGCTTCTGAGGCTGCGGCTAGAAGTCCACATGGCAGGCATTTGGGAAAGGAAGATGGAGGTAAAATGAGGAAGAGCCAAGAACAATCCCAAACTCACAAGCACAATCTGGAGACTATCAGAACTAGCTGGCAAACATGTCCATTCTTGTTGCCTCTCACCTTAATGGAGTGAGCATTGTGCAGGAATGGGAGACCTTCATTAAGCCCAGGAATCAAACAGACACTGACTTCAGGGTAGGCAGGGACAGCACAGCCCTGGCCACTGCCTCACACTAAGGGGTGACACTACCACAGGTGTGACAAGATGCACATCACACAAAGGCTGCTGCTTCTTCACTTTGGCCCCCCAAGTCCCCCACAGAAACCCCCCTTATGGCTCACCTTAACTGGCAACATACAGGAAAGGGAATTCTGGGGAACAGATGTAGTCTAGCCAAGTTGACACATTACAAAATCACTAAAACGTGCCAGTCTCTTAAGGAAAAAAACGTCTATATTACCATGGTATTACTGTTTTTGTAATCTAATAGGATGATCTTTGGAGAGAACATGTAAATATTTATATGAATCCTTAACTAAAGCCTTTTAATGACATCTGTTTTGCAAAACACTTGTACTTGCTCAGGTACCCCATTTTAATTAGAAGTTATAAATAAAAGAGCTGATAAACAAGAAGGTATGAGTAAGAGTACACTGAACTATACCCTGAACTTGAATATGTAAATAGTGAAAATGCACCTTCTGAAAGCAGTTGATTTTATAGACCTGTATTTCTTGCTATGATGGCAAAAGACTTCTACCAAAATGTCACCCTCTAGTCTCTGTTTTGCTCAAACTGATCAAAAACACTTTTTGAGCCCATAATAAGGGTCCTATAAGAACAAAGTAATGTGAAAAATAATTCTTTAATATCTGAAAAACCTATCTCACAAACATGTTTTGTTATAAATGAACCAAAGACTCGGTAGCAAATAAATCATAGCTATGTTCAGAACTACATAATAAAATGCAAAGTTAAGAATATATGTCCAATACGAACTTCACCAAGAATTAACCTGTATCCAGTTTAACTTTGTTTCCATTTTATTATTTACTAAGTAAAATAAATGAAGCAAATTCTAAAATAATTTTCTAACTCTGATTCTATATAAATACAAACCTCTAAATGTATCCATATATTTAGTTCCAAAATAACTAAGGCAGATTGTGTCCAAACTTTTGGCTTCCCTGGGCCACAATGGAAGAAAAATTGTCTTTGGCCACACATACAATACACTAACACTAATGATAGCTGATGAGCTAAAGAAAAGTTTGCAAAAATAATCTCAAATAAAAACAAACAAAAAAATCCCACATAAATCCAACCAGAGAAAATCTGCATCAAATATAGTACACACATTTCTTTAAACATTTTTAGTTTGTATCAATTAATTAGAAATTTTAAGGTTCCAAATAGACATGCAAAAAATATACATATGCCTAAAAAACCTTAAATGTTCACATCAGCTTTGTGAATAGTGAAGAGGATTTGCCCTATTACAGTTACACTCTTGAGATATAATAACAAAGGTGTCAGACAAGTGGAAGATTGAAACAAAATAGAAAGCATACATTTGGACTCATATACATGAGTATAAACAGGAACTTGATACATGTTTAAGGTTATACCACAAATTAATAGGACTAGAATCCTATTGTCAAATAGTGTCAGGAATGGGTTCACAATATGGAGAACAATAAACTTATATTCATACCTAAAACTGTAAGCAAAGTAGCTTCCAAATGAATTAGAAACTTAAATGTGAAATCTATATACAAATAAATAAAAGATAACGGAGGACAATATTTTGCAACCAAGGTGCAGGTAAAGGACTTACTCAGAGAAGTAACGGGTGTCCCAAAATTCACGCAAGAAGTAAGTTTGATAGAAAACACAGGCTTATAATTAAAAGTAGTAATTTTTTATTGATTCATAATGTATACAGTATAGGGTTATGTATGGAATAGAATATCGGGTAAATGGCCTCTAGGCTTTTGCTGGCACATACACACTCTTTTGTTGAAAATTTCCATGACCATTTTGCATAAATGTGGCTGAATTTCGTTGATACAGCGCTCAATTTCCTCCTTCAAGGAGTGGCTGGTCATGGGCTTGTTGGCATAAACCTTAGACTTCAAAAAACCCCAAAGAAAAGTCCAACGGCGTTAAATCGCATGATCTGGATGGCCAATTCTGATCACCAAGCCATCAAGATGAAAATGAGCCTCATCGCTGAAGATGATATTGTTCGAAAAATCAGCATCCACTTGTTCCATAATCCATTCAACAAACTCTATTCGCTGTGCATGGTTGGTAGGCTTCAGTTCTTGAGTCAATTGAACTTTGTGAGCATGAAGATGCAAATCTTTCATGAGAATATGCTGTAGAGAGCTTCTCGAAATGTCCAATCCTTGACCACAGTGCCGAATTGATGTCCCTGGACTCTCAGCAACACTCTCACGAACTGCTTTGATGTTTTGTGTTTAACGACTTGTTGAAGGATGGCCAGAATGTTTAAGATCACTAATTGATCCAGTCTCCCTAAATTTCTTAATTAATCTCTTCACAGTTGATGAAGTGAAATCACTATTCCAACCATATTTTGTATGAAAATTGCAAACTAGCTGACAAACCTTCATTATTTAAAAAATATTGCTCAACAATAAAAATGTGTTGTTCTTTCATGTAGCGCTCCATTTTTAATAACCCTGAACTGTCAGCTGTCAAACTATCTTTTTGTTGTTGTTGTTGGCAACACTTTACCGCACAAATGATGCAAAATTCATATCTTGCGTGAATTTTGGGACATTCATTACAAACCATAGGCAAGGAAAGATAACAGACATGATTAACATTAAGAATGTCTGTTCACAAAGACAAACAATTGAATAAGAGAAAATATTTGCAAACAACACCTCTGACAAGGGGCTATTATCTAAAATATATAAAAAACTCATACACCTCAGTAAGAAAAAAAAATTATCCAATTAAAAATAAAGCAGAGGACCTGAACAGACACCTCACTCATGAAGACATACTGGAACAGCCAACAGAAACATGAAAAAATACTCAACTTCATTAGCTATTACGGAAATGAACATCAAAACCAAGTGAGATCCCTACCACCTCACACCTGTTAGAAGGTCTATTACCTATAAGATAAGGGAAAAAAGTGGTGGAGAGGCTGTGAAGAAAAAGAAACCCTAATATACTGCTGGTGGGAATGCAAGTTGGTACAACTGCTATGGAGGACAGTATAGAGGTTCTTTAGAAAACTAAAAATGGAGCTGCCATATGACCCAGCAATCCTCCTTCTATGTATTTACCCCCCAAATTTGAAAACAGTCCATAAAGACATACATACCCGCATGTTCATCGCAGCACTGTTCACAGCGGCCAAGTCATGGAAACAACCAAAGTGCCCTTCGATAGATGACTGGGTAAAGAAGCTGTGGTACATTTGTACAATGGAATACTACTCAGCGATAAGAAAAGATGAAACACTGCCATTTGTGGCAAAATGAATAGGCCTTGAGGTCAGCATGCTAAGTGAAATAAGGCAGACAGCAGAAACCAGGCACCACATGACTTCACTCATACGTGAAATATAAAACTGAAAGCAACAAAGATACAAAAACTTATGGACACAGTCAGTAGTTTAGTGGTTACTGAGGGTACGTGGGAGAGGTATAGGGGAGGGGGGGGAGCAAAATGTATGATGATAGAAAGAAAGCTGACTCTGGGTGGTGAACACATATTTTAACACATAGATGAAGTCCTACCGAATTGTACTCCAGGAATCTATGTAATTTTTACTAACCAATGTCACCCCAAGAAATTAAGCAATAAAAAAATGCTCATAAGGAAAAGTTATTTTTGTTCAATAAAAGATACCAAGAGGGGAAACTGGGATGGCTCAGTGGGTTAAGCACTCGCTTTGCAGCCCTGGGGACCGAGGATCAGGTCCCGGCCCCGGCTCATGCGGAACCATATGCTGAACTGGGGAGTGCCCTCAGTTCAGTTATCTCTCTGTCTCTGTAACTCTCTCTCTCTCTCTCTGTCAAAAACAAACAAACAAACAAACAAACAAACAAACAAATTCTGGTCCAAGCCCATAAAAAAAAAAAAAAAGATACCAAAAAATAATTAATTATAAATAACAAATTGGGAAGAGACATTTACAATATTTTAAACCAACAAGAGACTAATTTCCTGGGATCCCAAAGGACTCATTAAGAATAAGGGGATGCAGGGATAGCTCAGGAACTGAACACCTGTCTTGCAATCACAAGGACCAGGGTTCGACTTCCCGGCTCCAGCCCATGCAACCCCATTTGTTGAACTTCAGTGAAAGTGGTAACCACTGAGATGGCTCAGCATAAAGGTTCTCACCTCCCATGTGGGAGGCCCCCAGTTTGGTTTTGGCCCCGTGTGACCCCATATCCACCTGTGTGGAAAGAAACTATGTTACAACTATTGATGTACAACTATGGAGACTGCTCTGGGTCCTCCCCCATCTCTCTCTCTCTCATATACCTTCTCTCAAACAATAAATCTTTAAAATATACATACGAATATATATACTTATGTGTATATATGTACACACAAAAAATGAAAAAAGAAATCAGTAAGAGAAAGAGAAAAGCAATAGAAAAATGGACAAATTATAACAGAAAATACACGCAAAAAACTGAATAAGATATATGAAGAGATGTTCAAACTCATTGCTAATTCAGAGGAGCGCAAGTAAAAAAAATGAGAATTTAAAAAATCACATGAAAAAATGCTTAATGTCATATGTCATTAGAGAATTGCAAATTAAAATAATGAGCTACCACTACATACATATTAGAATAGCCAAAATCCAAAACACTGACAGCACCAAATGCTGGAGAGATTATAGAGCAACAGAACCTCTCATTCATTGCTAGTGGGAATGGTACAGCCACTTTGGAAGCTAGTTAGGCAGTTTCTTACAAAACTTAACATACTATAATGTTACCATAAGATCTCAATGGCACTGACTCAAATGAGTTGAAAATTTATGTCCACACAAAAACCTGCACATGAATGTTTATATGAATGCTTCATTCTCCTAATTACCCAACATGGAAGCAACCAAGACATTCTTTAAAGATTTATTTTTATTGTTTTTGACAGAGAGAAAGAGATATAACAGAGACAGAGACAGAGAGAAGGCGGAGGGCCCAGAACAGTCTCCATAGTTGCACATCATTGGTTTTTCCTCATAGTTTCATTCCACAGGTGGGTGTGGGGTTGCACAGGGCAGGAACTGGGCCCACTCCCCAGTTCAGCATATGGGTCCACTCAGGCCGGGGCCGGGATTCAATCCTTTGTCTGTGGGGCTGCAAAGTGAGCGCTTACCCCAAAGGGAGCCATCCAGCTTCCCAAGACATTCTTTGGTACATCAAGAGATAAGTAAACTGTTAACCTAGACAATGGATTATTCCTCAGCATTAAAAAGTTAGCTATCAAGCCATGAAAAGATACGGAGGAAACTTAAATGTATGTTAGTAAGAAGCCAATTGAAAAGGCTATATTCTGTATGATTCAAACTGTATGACACTGGCAACAGCAAAACTATGGAGATCTAAAAGGACCAATAGTTGTCAGGGTTTGTGGGGAAAGGAGGAATGAGTAGACAGAGCATAGAGAAATTTAAGGCAATGAAACTATTCTGTGGTATTATAATGGTAGATACATGTTATTATACATTTGTCAAAAGTCCATAAAATGTATACCACCAAGAGTGAATGCTGATGTAAACTATTAACTTTTAGTGATAATAATGTGTTAATGTAGGTTCATTGATTATCAAAAATGTACCACTCTAGTGAGGGATTCGGGGAGTGAGGGGAGGTTGTGCATATGTGGGGGTAGGGAGTATATGAGAAATCTCTGAACCTTCCTTTCACTTTTGCTGTGAAACCAAATTGGCTCTAAAAAGTAAAATATATATATATTTAAAGACAGGCAATAAAAACAATAAAACTAAAAGCTGGATTTTTAAAAGATCAATTAAAACAGTAAATAGCTAGCTAGACTGAACATGAAAGAGGACACAGTGTATAGTATAGTAATATATAGTATAGTAATATCAGGAACAAAAGAAAATAGAAACATTACTACTAATCCTAGACATGTAAAAAATGAAGAAATAATACACACCCCCAAAAAATTGACAACTTAAGAGAAAATATACAAATTCCTTGAAAGACACAAATTATTTAAGGAAGAAATAATATGCTTATACAAACCCTTTCTGCAAATAGAAAAAAGGACTATATTTCTCATTTTATAAAATCAGCACTATCCTGATTGTCAAACTAGAAAAATTAAGTTACAGGAAAGAACATATCTTGACTTTGATGATAAAATAGCTCTACGAAACAAGACTAGAAGGTAGTTTACTAACGCTGATAAAAGGCATGTGTAAAAATTTATAGGGGATGCGGGGATAGCTTAACAAGATGAGTACTTGCTTTGTAACTGCGAGGTCCGGGGATCAAATCCTGACCCTGGCCCGTACAAGTCCGTATGCTGAACTGCAGTGTAACTGGTAACCACCAGGATGGTGGTGAAGGTTCTGGACTCCCATGCAGGAGGCCTCCAGTTCAGTTCCCACCCTGTGCAGCCCCACATCCACCTGTGTGGAATGAAACCATGTCATAACTAATGATTAACAACTACGGAGACTGCTCTGGTCCCTTTTCTCTCTGAAACAATAAATCTTATAAAAAATTTAGAGCTAAGATCATACTTAGTAGAGATAAATGCTTCCACCCTGCAATAAGGAATAAACCAAAGGAAGTCCACTGTCACCACCTCCCTCATAGTAACAATACTTGTAGTCCTACCTAACACAGTAAGGCAAGGAAAAAAAAAATGTAGATTAGAAAGAAGAAATTGAAGCAGTTTTTATTTGTAAATATGATCATGTATATATAAATATTGAAGAAAATTGAACTTATTAGCATGTTTGCAAGACATGAAGTCAACATACAAAAATCAATAGGATAATTATACACTAGGATATAAAAATAATGGAGGAAAATGTTACTCTGGGGAAAGCCAGGATGGCTCAGCGGGTTAAGCGCTTGCTTGAAGCCCCGAGGACCGAGGACCGAGTCCCGGTCCCGGCCCAGGTGGACCCATATGCTGAACTGGGGAGCTCCCCCAGTTCAGTTCTCTCTCTGTATCTCTCTCTCTCTTTCTTTCTGTCAAAAATAAGTAAATAAATAAATAATTAAAAAATAATGTTACGCTGTAAAAGTTATGTGGAGAGGGGAAAATGAACTCCAACTCTTACCACACATCATACAGAAAAATTAATTTGAAATGGAACCATGATCTAAACATAAGAGCTTAAACTGTAACTCTTCCAGAGTAAAACACAAGAAAATCTTTGTGAACTTAGGGCCAACAGAGGTTTCTTAGATGGGATATAAAATGTATGGAATATTAAAGAAAAAAATAGAAAGTGGACCTGATAAAAATTTAAAACGTTTGCTCTTTGAAAATTACTGCTAAGAAAAAATGTAAGTCAATCATTTGGAGAAAATATTTACAATACATATATATGATAAAGGAAGGTATTCACAACATATTAATATTAAAAATGCTTATGAAAGATATTTATAATGAAGGAGGATACGCATGTCTGAGGGCAGGAAGTATAAGGAAAAGTTTGTAGCTTCAACTCCATTTTGTTGTGAACCTGAAACTGCTCTAAAAAATGAAATCCATTAAAAAAATACTACAGAAAAAGAAGTCTTAGAAATCATAAAAAGAAAATAATCCAATTACAAAATGGGCAAAAGATTTGATAGGTTCTGCATGTAAGACAGATAAATGACCAAAAAGCACATAAAAGAGATTATCATTAGTCACCATTAAAATGCAAATAAATCCCCAATTCGACTGCATTACACAACTATTATAATAACTTTAAAAAAATTGACAATAGCTAGCACTGGCAAGGATGCAAAACAACTGGAAATTTCCTATGTTGTAAAATACTGTGGCGACTTTGAACAACAGTTTGGCAGTTTCTTTAAAAATTCAGTATTTATTATATTATTATGACTCTACAATTCTTTTCCAAAATATTTACCCAAGAAATGAAAGCATGAACAAAACAACTTGTAAAAGAATGTTCACAGAAGTTTTATTCATATTAGCTAAAAACTGGAAACCTGGTGAGTAGTATATCCATACAGTGAAATATTTCACAGCAATTAAAAAGACACAAAACTATGGATACATGCAACATGAACTAATCTCAAAAACACTATGTTAAGCAAAAGTGCATACTGTCTGATTTCATTATTAATTAAACTCTAGTTAGACAAATCTAATCTGTAGTAATTTAAAGCAGATCAATAAGAGGTTTCCTGGGCCACAGTTTAAGTATGGGGATTGTCTGGGAAGGGGCATAATGAAAACTTCTGGGGTGATGCAAATACTGTCATAATTAATTATGTTAGTGTATACACTTCTCAAATCTCACCAAATTGTATACATACAGTGAATGCAATTTATTATATGCACATTATACTTCATAAAGCTGACTTAAAAAAAAACCCATTTAAGGATGTAAATAATAACTATAAGAAAACATTTCTCCTATCCTAACAAGAATGTGGTTAATCTAAATAGTCATCATTTTTCTTGAACCTATTAGAGAGCAGAAGTCACCAGGCAACCAAGTGAGCTAAATTTTAAAGAATGACAAGACTCTCCCAAATCTGATATACCCATATAGGAACTATATATTTGACATATTATGACAGAAAAAGAGTGCATAAAGTAGATAAAAATAAATCAGTTAAATTAAAAAAAAAATTGTTTTTTAAAGATTTATTTTTGACAGAGAGAAACAGAGACAGAGGGAGACAGAGAGAAGGGGGAGGGCCCAGAGCTGTCTCCATAGTTGACAGCATTAGTTTTCCATATAGTTTCACTCCACAGGTGGGCACAGGGCTGCGCAGGGCAGGAACTGGGCCAGGAGCCTTCCACATAGGCCCCGGCAAGAACTGAACTGGGGGCACACCCCAGTTCAGCATGTGGGTCTGCATGGGCTGGGGCTGGGATTCGATCCTTGGTCTCCAGAGCTGCAAAGCGAGCGCTTAACCCGCTGAGCTATCCCAGCTTTCCCTTAATGAATTCTTAAAGGCTGAGTGCGGGCTGGTGCTATAATTTGCAAATGCAGTGAAAACACAAGAATGTTGCAGGCAATTTTAAAATTTCAAAGGTACCAAACACAGTAATAATGTCCACTGGTATAAAGCAACTACCTACTTGCCTGAGATAATGCAGTTTCATCATTAGGTCCCACTACAGTACAAAGCTATTTTCTGATGGTTTCTTTGATAAAGCAAGTACTGTGAGAAAAACAGGTAATGAGGGTGGCAGTTTCCAATCTGAATCCATGATTTAAGAGGTTCAACAGGTGCATGTATCCCGTGTATAGGTACTTATGGTAATTAAGAACAAAAAACAAATACCATTTTTCTTTTAATTCTCAGAAAACTAATATTACAATGGAACTTCCCTGAGATGATAAAAGTCATCTACAAAACAAAACAAAAACAAACCTAATACCATATTCACTGGTGGAAGACTGAGTTCTTACTTACCCCCCACCCCCATGCCTACCCAGACAGGAATTAAGACCATTCTTATCAACATTATATAATATACATTAAGGCAGAAAAAAAAGGCGCAAAGATTGTAAAGAGATAGATAAAACTTTTTCCATAGAAGATAACCTATGTAGAAAATCTCAAAGAGACTGAAACAAGCTATTCAAACTCTGAGTACAGCAAGGTCACAGAATAAAGGTCAAATCTAAATGTCAGTGAACATTAAAAATCATTTCAAATAGCAGAAAAATATGAACTACTAAAAGGTAAATCTAACAATACATGTGCAAGATACATACACTAAAAAATCATAGCATAGTGATGAGAAAAAGACCTAAATAATGGAGATATACAGTGTCCGTAGGTCAGAAGTCTCAATATTGTTACATTGTCAATATTCAGCAAATATATCAGATTTAATATAAACTCAAAGTCTCAATAGGCTTTCTGGTAGAAATTTACAAGATGATCCTAAAATACATGTGGGTTGCCCGGAAAGTATCCAGCCATGTAATATGAAAAATAGAGGCAGTTATAGCTGGATTTTACCAGTCAGCCCTCATATATGGAAACACAAAGGAATTTAGAAGGTCCAATTTTGAAAAAGAACAAACTTTAGAAATCATACTACCTGGCTTCATGATTTACTATAAAGTACAGTAATCAAGATAGGGTGGTATTGGCATGAGGACAGAAATATAAATTAAATATAAATCAATAGGACACAACAGAGAGCCCCAAAACAGGCCCACACATACATGGACAACTGATTTTCAGTAAGACCAAATAAAAACTCAGTGAAAAAATACAGTCTTTTCAAAAAATAGTTCTGGGTAAACTGGATATATATATCCAAAAACAAAAACACAAAACTCAAACCCAAACCCAAACTTTCCCCCACACATGACTGATCCATACTTCACACTATATATAAAAATCAAAGACTTAAATGCAATTCTACTAAGTGTACAATTTTTCTGGAAGAAAGCATAACAGGGGAAGCCGGGATGGCTCAGTGGGTTAAGCGCTCACTTTGCAGCCCCGGGGACCAAGAATCGAATACTGACCCCAGCCCGTGTGGACCCATATGCTGAACTGGAGAGTGCCCCCAGTTCAGTTCTCACTAGGGTGACATGAAGCCATGGCCCAGTTCCTGCCCTGTGCAGCCCCCCGCCCACCTGTGGAATAAAACTATGAGGAAAAACCAATGATGTGCAACTATGGAGACTGTTCTGGGCCCTCCCCCTTCTCTCTGTCTCTGTATTTCTCTCTCTCTCTCTCTGTCACAAACAATTAAAAAGAAAAGCATAACAGAAAAATCTTTGTGAGCTCAAGGCAAAAATTTCTACACATAAAAAACGAACCATGGGAAGCCGGGATGGCTCAGTGGGTTAGGTGCTCACTTTGCAGTGCCAGGGGCCGAGGATCGAGTCCAGGGCCGAGGATCCAGTCCCGGCCCGGCCCATGAGGACCCATGTGCTGAACTGGGGAGTTCCCCTAGTTCAGTTCTCTCTTTGTCTCTGTATCTCTCTCTCTCTCTGTCAAAAAAAAACATAAAACAAAAACAAAAACAAAAACAAACTGTAAGAAAAAAAATAGGAAAACTGGACTGTATGAAAAATTTTTAATTCTGCATTTCAAAAGACACTGTTAAGAAAATGAAGACAAGCCATCAACTCAGAGAAAATATTAGCAGGTAATCTAATAGATGACTTGTATGAACAATTCTATCTTATAACATTGGGGAAAAATTTAACAGATACTTTGCTGAAGAGATAAGGATGACAAACAAAAACATTAAGATGTTGAATATCAATAATTAGGAAAATGCAAATTAAGTTACTACTAAACACCTATCAGAATGGCTAAAATGATAATCCTCCAATACAAAATGCTCACATGAATAGAGTAATACTAATAAAAACTCTCATCTGTGGCTGGTGGATGTAAAATGGTATATTCACTCTGGAAAAGTTAGTTTTTATAAAGTAAAATATACACTTTGTCATACAACCGAGAAATCCAATTCCAAGGTCTTTACCGTAGAAAAATTAAAATGCCTAACCAGAGACCTATGCATGAATGTTTATAGTATCCTTATCATTAATAATAGCCAAAAGACTGTAAAAGAGAAAAAAATGATAGAGGCAAGATATTAATACTAATTTGGAGACTTGAATTAAATAAGGAGAATTCTACAAATCAGGGATAAAAGCTTTATTGATAGAAGGAAAAACAATACAAAGACTCAGAAGTATTTTTTTGCTATTCTAGCAGTAATGGAAATAGTGTAAAGGAGGCGAAAAGAAGTAGCTGGGGGTTGGGAGGAGACAGGATGGCTCAGAGGGTTAAGCACTAGCTTTGCAGCCCCAGGATCTGAAGATCAAGTCCCGGCCTCAGCCTGTGCAGACCCATATAATGAACTGGTGTGTAACCCTGGTTTGGTTCTTGCAGGGGTGAGCTTCCTATGTTGGAGGCCCCCAGTTTGACCACCAGCTTGGGGGGGTGGGGGGGCATTGCCTCTCACATGGGAGGCCCCTGGCCTGGTTCCTGCCCTGTGTGACCGCAGCCCACCTGTATGGATAGAACCACGTCGAAAACTGATGATGTCCATCTATAGAGACTGCTCTGGTCCCTTCCCCTTCCCTCTGTCTCTCGGTCTCTCTCTGTCAAAACAATAAAATAAATCTTAAAAAAAAAAAAAAAAAAAAAAAAAAAAGAAGTAGCTAGGGAAAAGTGCCATAAATTAAGAGAGCTATGAATGTGAATGCGTTCGCTTATCAAAGACTGGAACATGGGAAATTTTTTAAAGTGTCATTTGTGAGAACAGGTTGAGTCTGGTTTTACATATTTTAAGATTAGACACCTATTAGATATCTAAATGAAGATGAGTTCAGGGGAATCGTTGAAGTTGAAGATACTCCACAGAAATGGAAAAAGGAAAAATAGTAAAGGTCTTGAGATGGAAGACAGAAATCAAGTCACATGATAGCAATACCAAAGAAATTCTGGAAAGAAAAAGAATCGGGCAAGAGGCAAAATATGAACCAAGAAAATAAATAAAACCATAACTAGACATAGTGTAGTGCCACTGCTGAACACAACACACAGATTTAAATAAGAGGAAAAAACAAGTAGAAGAATGCTAGTTACACAGCTCATTTTATACATAAGAAACCTAATAGACTACATTAATGGTATTATGATGCAACCACATTTCTGCCAGGTAAAGCATGTACCTATATGACCAATGCAATCAATACCCTTAGCCCTTTTAATAGAATCATTACGAGCTGGGGTTGTTTTTGTTTTTCACTGTTTACATCTTTTTAATGTATAGATCAAGACTGAAATGAAGAGGACATGGAATTAAAAGCATCTCATTTCATTTGGGAGTTTGAACTACCAATCCTGCTTTTCTTCTTAAAATACAGGATGAAGTAGATAATGGTCTATCAGGATAGAAAATCTGGCACATGAAGCCCCACTGGAGAATTTGTATACTTAAAAAATCTGGGGAAAGCCGGGACGGCTCAGCGGGTTGAGCGCTCGCTTTGAGGCCATGAGGACCGAGGATCGAATCCCGGCTCCGGCCCAGGCAGGACCCACGTGCTGAACTGGGGAGTTCCCACAGTTTGGTTCTCTAGCTGTCTCTGTCTCTCTCTCTCTCTCTATCTGTCAAAAAAGTAAAATAGAAATAACTATGCACTGAAGACAAAAAGATAATTTCTCTCTATAAATGTGAATAGATTAAAAAAAAAAAAAAAAAAAAAAAATCTGAAAAGTATTTTTTAATCTGACTCTGACAAGTAATCTCATCTTTTATGCTTTAACAATTACTTCTTATCACTAGGTCTTTATAAAGAATCTGAAGATTTTCTGTAATAAAATCAACCTATTAGGTTCCAAAAAAAGGAAATTAGCATAAAGCCTTCTACAATAGCACTAGTCTCATTGCCAGGAGAAAATATAATTTCAATTGAGTTTACTTTTAAATATTTTTAATTAAATGCCTTAAGAATTTTAACACAGAAGTTTTGACATTTTGTCACAAGATTTATTGCCTAGTGCCTCCTCACACACTCTCCACCATCATATATCTTGCATAAAGTGCTGAAATAATATGCAAGTCTTGTTTGCATTTTTAAATTGTCTTGAATTTAATATATTTGAGAGGTGGCTATATTAATATGCATAAATGTACCAATTCAAAATTGTATTATTTGCTAAGTAACTGCTTAAAATTTTAACAAGCCACATTTACCAGTTCACATTTAAATTTCAGATGAAGCTGACATAAGATTAGTTGCTTTTCCATCTTTCCCCCCACCAAAATGGCATAGCTATAAAGCTATGGCAATTATTATATAGGGTCCACAGATTTCTGTAATCACTATAAAGCTATGGCAATTATTATATAGGGTCCACAGATTTCTGTAATCACAAATAGTAATATAGTGCAAAGATAAGAATTATGCCATTTATCCCTACTACATAGTCTTGATAAATCTCAAGGAATCAGTCTGTGTAAATCAGCATATAATATACACAACCCTTACATTTTTCAACTACAAAGATTACAAAAATTATCACGTATGTAATCTACTACACTGTATACAAGGTTCTAATTTTGTTAAGCCACTCAACAAATCACTGAACAAATCATTACTGAAGAAATCATTTGCACCCGTTTTCCACTGCACCCCAGTTTTCCACAGCTTCCCAGTTTGAGAATTATTTTCTAACATACCCTAAACAAAAATACTACCTTTATAAGCAAACAGGCCATTGCTTTTAGTAAGAATCATTTATTGTATATTATTAAAGTGGAGGGTTAACTGGTACAGTACTATGCATAATCTCTCATCCTTGAAAAACACAAATAAAAAAGCAAAGTAGAATGTGCATGTAAAAGACAAAAATTAAGCATATTTTATAGAGAATGTTCTGTTATAAATATGTACTTATGGTCTTCTCCATTGTATCATAATAAATTTATGGCTTGTTCCTTTTCTACATAATTGATGACTTCTTACAAATAATAAACATATTTCCCATCAATTAATAAATGTTACATACAGTTTTAGATTTTTCATTCAACTTAGCTAATTAGTTGACTGAAATATACAACTAAATGTAGCATTATTTAAAAAGTTAGAGCCCATTCCATTGTCTCAAAAAAAATGTAATACTGTTCTTTTATAAAATTTGAACAACAATATAAAATGCTAATGTTCCAGCTACAAAGTGATGAATTAAAAATGCCAATCATGATCTGTTTTTTGTGTTAATATGATTTCATTGAGCATTATAAATCTGTTTTTGTTGTTAAATGTTATCTTGTGGAGTAAAATAATAATTTATACTAAATGTGGAAAAGCTTAAAAATATGTACTGGAACTAAATTATTTTACCATTATTATATGTAACTATAAATTAGATATTTTAAAATTGAGTTATTTCCTCACATGTTATTTGATATGCCAGGAAAAAACAGATCACTAGTCTTCAGGAAAACTGCCTAAAAGAAATATCACTGCTTAAAACATAACACAACAACAAAAATATAGAAACAATGCTTTCTTTTGTACACAAAGTATAAATTTTAGACCTAATTGGATAAAAGAAAAATATGAAAAAATACATCTATAAACACATTTCTGTAGATTGCTTCCACAGCTAAATCAATAGGGACACATTTAATATTACTGAAGCATATCAATATATTTGTCAGTTATGATTCAAATTTGTTATATCACAACACACATTCAAAAATGTATGCTACAAGTTAAAAATTCCCATTGAATATAACAAAATAAAAATCTGTGAATAAATATAAGACATTCTAAAATAATATCTCCAGAAAACCAAAAGGAATCCAACAAAAATTTCTATGATCTAAAATTTACTTCATAGATTCATATAGTCTTCAAAATAGATTTAGTTGTAGTGCTACACATTATTAAATATATTCAACTGCTTACCAAAATAACCTTTTGTTGGCAGCTAAATGTTACTACTTAAAAAAAATGTTAAGTGCTTGAGGGAATAAGAATGCAGCAGAGAATTACAGGAGCCCACATATCCTTTTTCTTAAATTTAATTTGTCATATATAAGGTTTTTATATACAATCAGTGTGCATTGTTACAGTTTATATTAAAAGTCAATCAAGTTTATCTAAAATGTTACCTGGCTGCATAGCACATTTGACATTATTGCCCAGATGTAAAGGGAAAAACAAATGGATTTACAATAACTTTTGGCTGTTTGGATTCTCAGTGTTTATACACCTACCCTTTTAAACCAAATGCATCTGAAAATGTTTCCAGAGCATGCAGTTTAGATTTGACATATTATCTCATCATTTTGTTATTACAAACACAATATTGACTAAAAAAGAAAAAAAAACACAAAAAACCTGTATCTAATAAAACAGTCATTATAAAAAGAGGACTAATAAAATTAAGTGGCCCCTTTCCCCATATTTTTACATTCTAAACAATGATTCCATCAAGACAAATCATTAAAAAGTGTTATTACACTGATCTTTTAAAAAAATGATAAGAAGGCCTGAGTTGGTAGGGAAAGGAACAGTCAAAAAAAGCCTGAGAAGGGGAAGAAAGTAAGGAAAGCTCATTTAATCCATTTACAATAATTTACAGTCATTTTTTTTGTTTGTATGTAAAAAAGCATAATAATAGATCACAAACAGGAAATTCCTGGCTATTTTACAGATATAAGTACAGAATTTTAAATATTCAAGCTTGTGATGAAAAGCGGCGGCAAGGTGGTCGCAGTGTACAATGTAAACAAGTAGCTTTGGAAAGTGAACAAAGTCCTTGAGTGTTTTTTCTATATTAAGAAAAGAACTCTCTTTCATTCCTTCCTGAAACATGATCACAGGTCAGAGTAAAATTCATATACAAACATAATTTATATGGAAGTCAGTCTAAAATCACTGACTTAAAAAGTTTCATCCAGCCTATATGGAAGGGCAGTGTTGAGGTCCCTATAATAGTAAACATTTTCCATTTCTTTAAAAAAGAAAAAAAACAAGTACTACAATATTTGTAGTACAGTGCAGCATAATCCTTATATATAAAAATATTTTCTCTTCTGTTGGGATAATAGACCTTGCATCCTGGAAAGAAGTAACAATACTGCTACTGATAGAAGATCTGTTTATATCTTTCAAGTCATGTAAGGCAATTACTGTGTTGGTTTATGATATATGGCTAAAAGAAAAGTCCAGAAAGACAAAATATCAGTTTTCGTTATGTTTTCCTACTACTCCAAGTATGTTCAGGTGTACTTTTGTGTTCAACTGAGTGCTCAAATGGAGATCTGGAGCCATAGGGAGACCTCTGATCTAGTGGTGATCTAGGTCCACTACTGGAAGCTCTGTGGTCCATCTGCCAATCTGAGTGATACCTATAATCCCTGGAGGATTTATGGTGTGTATACTCAGAACTTGACCGATGATCTGAATGAGAACGATGATCAGAATGAGAACGATGATCTGAATGAGGTCTATCTTTTAAACTTCCTTCCAAATTTGACCTGTGATCTCTACTCCTGTGATCATCCAGTTTTCTGTGTTTCTCTCTATCACTGTAATATCTAATAAAAAAGAAATTGAGAATTTTAGTGAAATTAATGTGCAAATTAAATGTTTCCAAATAAATATCTAATTAAAAACAAAACACAAAAATACTTTAAAGCATACTTTTAATTGTATAGATGCTCAATATTTCTTATAAAACTTCTTGAGCTTAAAAATAACTGGAAATATCTCTGCATGCCTTTGGAAAGTATTTGATTCATAAAACTAACGTGAACCATACAGGTCAACTCAGATAGCATCTAATTTCACATGCCCACAGTATATTGACAACTACTTTTTATTTTATGCATCACTGGTATTAATGCACCTTAATAATTAATTAGAAATTAAAATTAAGATAACTATAATTATCTACAATACCCTTAAAGTAAGGGCCTTTTTTTAAGTTTGTATGCAGAAAAAAGTAACCTCTAAAATGCAGTTTATTAAATAATTTGTAAAATATAATGTTCATTGGATTAGTGATACCTTTTAAAAGCTTTCCTTAGGCTTGTTTGATTAATTACATAGTAAGACTTAACACGAGTGATTATTGCAATGCTCGTTACATAAATTTTGCTAAAAAACAACTAATTATGGCAGTTTAATGAAAAGTCATCTTAAATGTTTGCTTTATCAAATAAAATACATTGAACATAATTTAATGTTTTTTGTCTTATAAAAAAAGCAATTATAAACAATATAAATTATTTCTATAAACCTGTGAAGTTCTACATATTTATTATTACAAATATGGCTTCTTTTCATTTTGTGCCCTTTTCTAATTTTAAGAGCCATTCTATTGATGTGGGACTGACTGTGCTTCAAACAAAAAATTATTGTAGTGAGCACAACTAAAATGCAAAGAAAGTTGAATTTATTTCTGATCTTTTATTCTTCTGGTTTTTATTTTGGTTTTAGTAATGATCATTAACTAGTTAAAATATTCCTTTATTAATAAAGGAATAAAATGTATTGTCATTATTATATTCAGGTTGTTTACTGTTTAAAGGCCTAAAAAATAATAATAATAAACAAAGAAAATGTCCTGATTTCAGGACTACACCAGATTGCTGTGATTAAATTTAACCCCAGTGAAGTGTTTTCATGTAAATTAATTTTTCCCCCATGAGTTTTTAATGGAATGTAGAATTCCTTTTTCCAATTTTAGTCATCAAGCTTTTATTTCACCCTATTATATTTTTGAAGAGTTTTTGAGCCAATATTCTGCAAAACAACAAATCCCGTGACATAATTACAGAACTACACTTTCATCTCTTACTGAACTTTGATCTTAAATTTTTAAAAAAACATTTTATAGACAAATTTAGTTCTTAATATTAACAAAAGGTACTATATATCAAGTATATCTTATTTATAAACAAACACCTTTATGTCACAGAAGGCTTGATTACTTGAAGACTGAATTGGCTAATAAGGTCAAATGCAGCAAAGAGAGAAAGACATGAATAAGCAAAATTTCCGAAGTGATTGTCTAGTTTACCTGCTGTCTTGCTTGTAGTGATCCCAATCACGATGATCTTTACCATTACTAAAGGAAGAATAGGGTCTTTTCCTAGAGTCACTCTTTTTGTAAGAATCTCCCTGATGTCTGTCTTTATGATGATCATGATACTGTGATAAGTGTCTATCAGATGAATAACTGTCCCTGCTGCTATCATCGTGATTTGTATTTTCTTTTAATCTTTCCACATCTGTTAGATAAACAAAACTTTTGTCAATGACATAAAAAAAAAATACATGGTAAACAAAGGTAACTTTGCTGTTAAGATTACAAAAACTCCTGTTTCAACCTAACTAAACAAAATCAGTTCCCAAATACAGGCAGTTAGAAATGGTCTATAAAGCAGTACTAAGGCTTACTTACAAAAGAGTCACTTTATTGAAATGTGAAAAATCACAACAGAAAAATATAAGGCACATTTTCTTTTCAACAAACTACAGTTTTGTGATTCTTATACAGAAAGAATGCATTATTGCAATCTAAATTTATTTATCATCATTTTAACAATTATTCTATAATTTCTAGAAAATGGTTGATTTACAGAAAAGGTTAATAATAATCAAAAAAGAATCATTGTTTAAAATAACTATCAATACAATAGCATGGACATAATATGTTGATATAATTATATGGGTATGTATTATCTAAATCAAGCCCCCAAAAAGAAAACAATTTTTAAATTTACTTTCCAAAACAATTAGTAAGACTGACTTACCTGGATTTCTAATCACTTGAGCATTCAAGTTGCTGTTCTGGTCATTATTTTGCTAAAATAAATGTACATATGTAAGAATATTTTAAGTGGCTTCAAATACCCTTACAAAACAGGGTGGAAAGACCCTAAAAACAAAATCTTAAGGCTGAAGAGTCCTACATATCACAATGTATAAATGTAGCATTTACTTTATATAGATACCTTTAACTATTTGTCCCATGACTTTTAAAAGCAATTTGACTTTGAAATACTTTTAGACTTACCAATAGAAAAGCTGCAAAAATAGTGCTGAGTTCCCATATGCCTTTCATCCAGCTTCCTAATACTAGTATCTTGTGTAACCATGATAGTATAACGATCAAAACTAAGTAATTAGGGGAAGCCGGGATGGCTCAGTGGGTTAAGCGCTCACTTTGCAGCGCCGGGGACTGGGGATCGAATCCCGGCCCCGGCCCGTGCTGACCCATATGCTGAACTGGGGAATTCCCCCAGTTCAGTTCTCTCTCTGTCTCTGTATCTCTCTCTCCCCCTCTCTCTCTGTCAAAAACAATAAAAAATAAATAAAAAACAAAACAAAACAAAACAAAAAACTAAATAATTAACACTGGTATAAAACTATTAACTATAGACCCAGCCTTCATTCAGATTTCACATTTCCTCCATATGGCTGGCTCCAGGATTCAATCTGGAACTCCATATCACACTTGATTTTCATATCTTAGTTTCCTCTAATATGGGTCTGGCTTTTTAGTTTTTTTGTGTTCCATGACCTTGACACTTTTGAAGAGTACTAGACAGTTACTGTGTAGACTATCAATTGGGGTTTGTCTGATATTTTTTTGCCAGCAATTCCACAGAAGTGATATACCTTTCTCAGTGCATATCAGGGGGTTAATAAAGTCAACATGTCTTATTACTTGTGACATTAACCTTACTTGTTTACAATGGTGTCAAGCAGGTTTCTTTTCTAAAAGCTATTATTTCTCTTTGTAATTAATAAACATCTTGGAGGAGATATTTCTAGACTATGCCAGCAACTTGTTTTCTGGTCCACTAATTTTAGCTTCCTTCAGAGAATCTTACCTGCAACAATTTCTATTGTGGTGCTCTAATGATAAATTTCTATTTCCTTCCTTCCTCCCTCAATACCTTCCTTCTATGTTTATTAAATAAATTCTTCTTAAGGATGAATATCTCAGTTTTAATCACATAAATTAAAGGAAAAAAATGATGCATCAATTTACCTGAGATTCCTGCCGTTTTTTAATAGCATGTTTATATAACTTATGTAATTTTCTTGCATCAAACTCAGTAAATTTGGAAACAAAAATCCACAGGTTTCTAGAAAAAAAAAAGGCAAATTAATCTGATGGAAAATATTTAACTTTTAAATGAACCCCTTCCTCCCCAGATAGAAACACACATACACACATACTTAGCCTTCTATGGAATAAAATCTAAAATTATTTCTAGTGTTTTAAAAACTTCATATACAGATAAAACTTTAAGTGAAACTAAACATTAAGTTTTACTTCTCTTCCAAATCCCTTCATTTTATAATTTCTGGAGTGAAAAGTAGTAATCAATCCTAATTTGAAACCAAAGAGGTACAAATTTACAAATTAGGAAGAAATTCATAATGTGATTCTGGTTACCGGTAGGTATAAAAGAAACAAGCTTTGTTAGCAGTCTGAGTAAAGATAACATCAGGTAATTAATATACATTAAGCATGTGAAAGAAGGGTTGTAACTAATGCATTAAACAGCAATTACCATTTTATAATTGTGATGTAAACATCATGCAAATCACATGACCAGACACTTACAAACCAGGTACAGCAAGGTGTCTTTGGGCCTTTCTTCCCACCCCAAGGCCAGCATTAGTAACTGATCATAGTACTTTTAATAAATTCAAATGCAGCTTTCTTAGCATCTATGCACAATCAGTGATACTCGAATTGAAGTCTATCTGCCATCACTGAAATAGTGAAGTCTTCAAATATTCCCAATTTTTCTTAAATGATCAGTTTTGCAGTAGGTATGTTAAAGTATGACTGAATCTTGCTTATATAAAGAGGGTAGAGAAATGACTACTTAACCAATGATGGAGTTTAGCAAACTACCCAGCATCAACATCTTTAATAAGTCAAGGAATAGATTTGAATGGATTAAAAAAATAAATAAACTTCTGTGTATGAATCATGGCTTTCCAAAAGAAAGCCATCTTCCAGTGACAATGACGAAGGGAAGAAGGTCTATGAATAAAAATTCTTAGCTAGACAGTAACTTTTAATTCTCTTTAAAGGGAGAAAGCACTTAATTTGGGGGTTTCTAAATGACTGAGGCATATTTCTCTCAAATTTCAAGCAACTATTGCTAATCACCACAAGGCATACATTAAGTTATAAGCCTTCAATGAGATACTATTGATACCAGGTACACTATACAGTTTTTATTTTCTCAAAGTTCTTTTCTATTATTTAATTCCATAAATATCTATCTTTTAGGTAGGCACAATAAATACATGTCAGTTTTCAAAATAAACAAGCATACAATGTACTGAGGCTAATTGAGTTGCCTAAACTCATATAGTTAAGTAAGGCTAGAGGATAAGAGCTCCTAATTCTCTTTTCACTAAGATCAATAATTTCCAGCCTTTTGATTTTGGACATCAACCTGTGCGAATAGCTGCTTGATTAGGAACCTACTAAAAACTGCTAAGTGTTAGTAAATTTTGGAATGCATAAGTGTGATTTATGTACTGACAGCAAAATTATCTGAGCACATATGCATAAAGATGGCTATCTGACGATTTTTCTATTAGAATTCTTATCAGTATTGTGAAGTCAGTGTGCCTTTCTCAAGTGCTTTCTCCCCCTTTGTTTAATTATAAATTACCATTAGTATTATCTATTTAGTTGGCAAAGGTTGTCTCCATAATTACAGCATATAGTGATATTTAGTCTTTATGAATATCTTGGCCTACAATTTTACCAAAAAAACAGACCATAAAAATGCATTGAGGGGAAGCTGGGATAGCTCAGCGAGTTAAGTGCTTGCTTTGAAGCCCCGGGGACCGAGGATCAAATCCCGGCCCTGACCCATGTGGACCCATATGCTGAACTGGGGTGTGCCCCCAGTTCAGTTCTTGCTGGGGCCTATGTGGAAGGCTCCCGTCCCAGTTCCTGCCCTGCACAGCCCTGTACCCACCTGTGGAGTGGAACTATATGGAAAACTAATGCTGTCAACTA
Source organism: Craseonycteris thonglongyai (assembly GCA_004027555.1). Taxonomy (NCBI): domain Eukaryota; kingdom Metazoa; phylum Chordata; class Mammalia; order Chiroptera; family Craseonycteridae; genus Craseonycteris; species Craseonycteris thonglongyai. The sequence goes on from PVKE010002702.1 coordinate 38,507, forward strand.
TGGAGACTGCTCTGGGCCTTCCCCACTCTTTCTGTCTCTCTCTGTCTCTGTTTCTCTCTGTCAAAAATCAATAAAATAAATCTAAAAAAAAAAAAAATGCACTGAAACTTAAGAGAAGTCATCCATATCCTTATACGTTAATGAACATATACATATACATACACTGTACTCTCAATATTTGCTTCTGTAGTGATACTTTACAGCCTATAAAATTAGGCTATTGAAAAACTGCAGCATAGTAAGGTATCAAGACTAATATTAGCAGGCTATTTAAAACTAATGGGGCACTTCACAATACATATGCATACATTATTGTTTTTTTCATCATGAAAATTTTCAAACATACATCAAAGATGTAAGAATTTTACAATGATCATGCATATACCTACTACCTAGACTCTATTAAACATTTTCCTCTGCTTGATTTATCACATATAATTTGATACATCCTCCATCCCTCTGTCAATCCATCTATTTTTTGTTTGATACATTTCAAAGAAAAATGCAGCTACTAGTGTATCTCCTAAATACTTCAGCATGTAAATAACTAGTTAATACCTGTTTAGTTTTTTCTTTTAAAATAAAATTTACATGTAATAAAATACACAATTTTTAAGTTTTTAACTTGCTAATAAGTTTTACAAATTAGTAACTGCATAATCCAAAAATATCAAGGAAGTTCATTTTTCTCTCATCATATCTAAGTTCTTTTACCAATGGAGAGTTTTAACAAACAATAAAGTAGGTAAGAAATGGTAAAAAAAAAAAAATTGAGCTTGAGAAGCACTCTCCAGATTACATTACCCATGTGGAAGAATGAAGAAACAGTTAATGCCTAGTCATGAAAGATAATTCTTTCAACAAATTCTCGAAAAGTTTATTATCAGATAGCAGTTGGGAAAATTAAATCACTCAACAACTTCAACACTAAGAATACTAAATAAAATCTTTTTAACTTGCATCTAATTTAATTAGTCCAATCCTGTTATCACCCAATGTTTGGTATTATATCAAAACAACTTATTTTAAAATTAAAATAACTATTAATATTCATTGGATTCTATTAGTACATAAAATGGTTGAATACTTATTAAAGATAAATCAATGTGTTCTAGTTTTTATTTTGTTAGTACAACAAAGGCTAAAAAGAATCAGCATAACTTTAAGTTGTTAAGAATACTATGTTAGGGTAGTATTCATTTAGCCTTTAAATTAACTTACAGACTTAAGCATCTGCATTCTATAGTTAATTCATAAGAATAAAAAGTAAAGAATAAAATTTACTCATAATTAATATCTTTATAAGAAACTTTTTCCATAAAAAAAATCTAGTAAATCTAATTTAGTTCCTAATTATATCACCTGCTCAACTGTGTAATCTTGGTCAAACACCAGAGTTGGACTAGCACTAGAACTCACGCAAACCTAAAAGTGAGTGCTCTGGATGCCTCCTCTGCCATACCCCAGACCCAGTCAAACTAAGCTGTTCACCCGAGTCCACTTTTCCTTCTACAAAATAGAAGTAACAGTTTAGATTTCCTAAACATAATGTTAAAAGGATATGTTATAATGAAGCATACAAAAAGCACTTTGTTAGACAAATGAAACACAAATATATATTGTTATGGTTATCATTTGACTGAAAGTGATTTTTAAATAATACTAGCATTACATTTCCACAACAAATATTTATTTGGTCAACCAATGTATAAAAACATCTATGAGCAAGAAACAAAGCAGATAATTATGGTTACTGTAAAAAATTGCTTCATGTCAACTGCTATTTAATTATGGGTCAAGTCCCTATCTATATAATTACAGCCAAGGTCTCCATCTTCTTCCATTTTGTAGAATCAGTAATTATATCTGTGTTCTTTGGTTGGGGTGGGGTAGCAGGGGTTAGTAGTTCAATGACAAGTTTTAATACAGGGAGCTCTTCTCCTTGCTTCTACATTTTTCCCCCAATCTTTCTCTGAGACAGCCCTCAAACCAGAGTAAAAGCTAATATACTTCCAAAAATATTTATCACTTGGGGTCTTTCTGTTCTCCCTTCCCCTTTAAGGGAATCTGGTATAATAGATTGTGGCAGCAGGAAGAAGCATATAGAAATATGAAGTCAAGGTAGATGAGAATTAAATGGGAGGAAAAAGAAAAAGTAATTTTTCCAACTGAGTAAAAAACCTGAGGAGGTAAAGACTAACACAAAGTAAGTCTCCCAGCTATTGGTCTCTTCTTTTAGAGGTTCCCCTCTCCCTCATGCCTAATAACAAACTAAATCTCAAATAGCATCTATCTGTATTAGTTACTATGTAATTTCAATAAAATGTTATTTCTAATCTAGAAAGCAAATAAAATAATTTTCTCCCTCTTCACAACCTTGAAAATCTAAACTCTACTTACTTTACTTATGGTTTTAAAAACTGGTATGCAATACACTATGAAATACTTTCAAAGCTTTTCTATTTGAAAAATAGGTGCCAGGCGGGTACTAGACTTATTGGGGGAATCACTTTGTAAATGATATAAATGTCTAACTACTGTGCTGTATACCTGAAACTAATATAAAATACTGCATGTCAAGAAAGAAAAAAGAAACCAAGCTCTTTTACACTAAAAAGTAGAAAAAAATTTAAACATAATTCCTTAACTAAATTTAACTTTAAGAATAATTTACTACATCGCCATATTTTCCTAATTTTATTACAGAGAAGCAACAATCAAGAACATGTTTGGACGCCGCTAATGGAGAAAATTTGTTTGGCTCTTGACTATAAAAAAGTTAGAAAATTTAGCTACATTCCCACATATAATTGAACTTTACTATATTCTTGTTCTATGGTTCTGTGCTTTGAGAATCCTGATGAGTTGAAAAAGCTTGAGAAGGATAAAATAATTGTTTAAGGTAGTTAAGGAAAGCATTAATTAAACCTCCAGCTGTACGTATGTATGCTAGAGCATACATATTCCAACCAAAAATAAGAGATTAAGCCAGACACGATGGATATAGTCTACTTTAGGATTACTACCTTCCATTTCTTTTTAAATAATTACTGTTAAATTTATTGGAATGACATTGGTTAGGAAAAATTACCTAGGTTCCAGGTGGACAATTCTACATTACATCGTTTATGTATTGCATTGTGTGCTTACCACCCAAAGTCAGTTCTCTTTCTACCACTATATATTTGATGCTCCATCCTTCCTCCCCCACCACCTCCTCCTTTAATGTATCTTATCATTATCATCCAATAATTGGAAAATATATAGTGTCTTACAGTTTATAGGGCTTCCAGTTACAGATGCTATCATTTCACAGATAATATTGGGGGGGCTGAGAGATACTGGTAACTGTTCAAGGCCAAAAATTAAGTCAAGACGGCAACTGAGCATGTCTTCTGGTCTTCTGATGTCAACTCCAGTAATCATTCCATGATCATTCAGGCACATGACTTCAGGCTATTATTATTATCTATGCTTGGCTTTAGTTTCTTTAGACATGATAGCTAAGTTTTATTTGTTTTCAAAAGCCTAGGGACCATGATAAACTTCTTACCTCCTCTCCTTCTCTTGGCTGAGTTTAAGGAGAAAGGGAACAAATTATAGAACTTCTATGTTTTACTTTAGAGTAATCATCACTCCTCCAAAAATATGTCATTATTGTTTTATTTTGATAGGTAGCTGCACTACTATAGTAAAGAAATAAGTAGACTAATAAATCAGTGACTGGTTTGTGCTTATTTTATTTTTTTCTATCTAGTAGTTTGGTTTAACACTGATAAGGATCTAGTAATCATTAAATGATCTGTTTACTACAGCAGTTCAGATTTACAATTTTAAGATTAACTGTGTTGCTGCTGCTACTTCTAAAGTAAGGGGGAAAATAGAATTCAGGATTTTACTTTGTTTGAGAATATTAATTTTTACATTTTATACTCACACCCAAAAGATGAACTGTTAAGATAATGTAACAATATATTCATTTTTTGGCATACCAATTTCTAAAGAATAATTTGAGTGAATTGTGAAGATTAAAAAATATATATAACATGAATTTTAATAAAACAGCTTTCACTATTTATTATTTGAAGGCAGAGATGCCAACTGTAGTTTATCATGATGCATAATTAAACATTCACTCATGAATAGAAAGCTCTAAAGTTAAAGGAAAAAAATGAAAACAATTATCCTCAGGTTACCACTTTAAACACACCTGAACTTCAGAGGCAGAAAAATAAATTGAAATACAAGAGACAGACAGACGGTTACATAATCACAAATTTAATACATCCTGAAAAGCACATTGCTTACTTTCTCCATTGCTTGATTTGTTCAGGATTTGTATACTCTTTCAGACATTCCGTGATGTGGTCTCCAATTTTTATTAAACACTGTCTAGTATGCTCCAGTTGTTCTCTTTCTGAAAGGCCTTTCTCAGGCCTATCAAGTTGTTTCAAAGCTGCTTTGACAGGCCTCATTCTTTCTTTACACTTTAAAATGGGAAAATAAGAACATAAACACATGTATTAAAAAATGAACCAAACAAAGATCTCCTTTCAATGATATTTACATGAGTAAATATAGCATTGTTGGATGCTAAAATAAACTTTAATTCTCACCACACAGCTCTTAAACATCAGGGGATTGTTTCCCCTTCAGATTCCCTTTAGAAAGCAAGGCTTTCCATTATCATTTAAAATCCATCTTTGTATTATATAAGTAAAAGCTCTGGATTTTACTGTCTATAAAAATGGTACCTTTTACATTATAATACACCATTCTAAGTGGTCTTAAATCATAGAATGTTAAAAGATAATAAAATATTTCATAGTGTAACTTATCCTATATTCATTACTATAGAATAAAATATAAAAACTAAGGATCCTCAGGGAAGCCGGGATGGCTCAGTGGGTTAAGCGCCCACTTTGCAGCGCCGGGGACCAGGGATCGAATCCTGGCCCCGGCCCGTGCGGAACCATATGCTGAACTGGGAGCTCCCCTAGTTCAGTTCTCTCTCTGTCTCTCTCTCTGTCAAAAATAAAATAAATAAATAAAAATATATTTTAAAAATTAAGGATCCTGGGAAGCCGGGATGGCTCAGTGGGTTAGGCGCTCACTTTGCAGCGCCGGGGACCGAGGATCGAATCCCGGCCCCGGCCCGTGCGGAACCATATGCTGAACTGGGAGCTCCCCTAGTTCAGTTCTCTCTCTGTCTCTGTATCTCTCTCTCTCTCTTTCTCCTCTGTCAAAATAAATAAATAAATAAAATATATATTTTAAAAAAAATTAAGGATCCTAATACAATAAAACATACTGGCAAAGCTATTAAAATCAAAATAGCTACAAGTATAAATTGTCTATTCTTCTACATCTTTGGGACAAAACAAGGTAGCTAATGATGAACTGTGCTACTATCCTATTTTGGTGGTCAGGGAGTTGGGGGTGGCTGATAGATATCAACCTTCTCCTAGGCCTACATGCTAACAAAAGGATAGTATACAAAAAATTGTATGATTCAGCTGAAGCCCAATTTGCGTAATAAAACTATAACCTACACCAAAACCAGAAGTATTACTAAAAAGGTAAATTACAGAAGTTTTATTTGTGCATATAAATGCAAAATAAATTTAAAATTAACAATAATTATATCCACGAGTAGCAAGTTTGGTTAATTCCAGGAATGTAAGAATGGATCAACTACAGAGAATATATTTCTCCTCACATGTCATTGATGTGAAGGACCATTCTTATTATAAATTGAATGTCTACATATGTGTGGATTTGAGTATTTTATTGTTTTATTGATATGTTTGTCCAAATCAGTTGAGCAATTCTTCATCTTTTGTCAGGAATATTTTAAATAGCATTGGAATTTTGTATTCTTTAGTTAAAATTAGCTAAGCCTGATATCTTCTTTTAAAAAGAGAAAAATTTTAACATCCTTTCTAATTTTTAACATACTCATACCTATTCTCTACCTTTCCCATATCTTGTTCAATTTTGGTAGTTCATAATCTACTAGAAAATGATTTATTCAATATATGCAAATTGAGTACATACTACGTTCTAAGCATTGTTCAACACCCAAGAAAAAGAACAGTTACCGTAATAAAGCAGAGACTTTTCTTTAAGGAACATGTATTCTACTAGAAGAAAGCCAATAAATAAACAAGATATAGTGTGTTAGATGATGACACCTATTAAAAAAAATAACATACAAAAGAGCTGAGAGGTTTCTACTCTAAGATTTCAGAGATGGTGACGTTGAGCAGAAATTTAAAGAAAGTGAGAAGACATTTTGAGCAAAGGGAAGAGGAAAAACAAATGTCCTAAAAATTTGTTTCACATATTCAAGGGAGCAGTATGAATCCAGGGTGGCTGGAACCAAGTGAGTGGGGAAAGTAGCAGATGATGGGGAACAAATCTGATGCTGCATCTTTTAGGCTATTGCTATCAATCTGTCATGCTCAATGAGAGAGAAAGCCATTCAAGGGTTTTAAGCAGAAAAGTAGTAAGATGGGGTGTCTTTATTTTCCCTATAACCGTCATTATCACTTTCATTGCTATATGGAGTACAAACTTACAAACTAAGGTATAAAACGGTCTAGGGTAAGATGGGAACAGTGGAAGCAGTCAGAATAACTATAAAGCTATTGAAATAATCCGGGAAAGCGATAACTGGGGCTTGAACCAATGTGGTAGAGCTAATATGATTTGCTTATTGACTGAATGTGGGTAGAGGAAAAAGAGAAAATGATGACTAAAATCTATGTTAAAGGGGATGCCAGGGTGGCTGAGTGGTTGAGCACTCACTTTGCAGCCCCAGGGTCAGAGGATCAAATCCTGGTCCTGGTCCGTGCGGACACATATGCTGAACTGGGGTGGGCCCTAGTTCGGTTCTTTTTTTTTTTTTCATCTGCCTTATATTTCCTTCTTAACAAGCCAGTTTAAGGACAGAATACCTTTGCAAGGTAAGATTCTTACTTCTCCTGTTTCATTTATACAAATCCAGTTTCTTTGGTATACTCTTTTGATTTTTTTGGACAGCTCCAACAATATTATTCACAATTTGGAAAATCTTGGTGATGAATATCAACTGTCTAAGAACAATGTGTGTCCTTTCCCTAAAATCTGTCTGGCTATTTCTATAACTATGCTTTGAGGTGCAGGTGTGTCATTTCCTCAAACCTTACCTTGTCCTGTGCAAATTTTAAAGTGGGTGCAGTATCCAGTATTATATTTACATAATTTGCAAACTTTGATTCCAAATGTGGTACATTTGGTAGCTATAAATTGCACGCACACTAGCCACGCTTTGAATTTCATCAGTGACTTGTCTAAGGAAACATCTTCATCCAGAGTGTATAATTCAAATAGGTGACTTATACTTTGCACTTCTCGTATTGTCTTCTTTACATAGTTTCATTATCTACAAAGTGACGAATATGTGATATAGCTAAGAAACATGTGTGAGGCATTGTTTTTGAAAATATCAGTGTCTCTAATATTGCTCGTTTTGACCAGTACATATCTATTTTAGATTTTTCTACTTGCGATATTATACATATCAAAAGGTATGCTTTCATTTCATCACTTGTTACTGGAAACCACTCCTCATCCTTTTACAAGTTTGGGCCTTTATTTTTTGACTTCAGGATTCCATGGTTATCATTTCAAAAAAATCATCACCTAGCAGTTGTTTCAAAACACAAAGAGGTGCAGGATTTGCTCCTAGTCTTTGCAAAACTAAAGCATTTATACCAGTAATTTGGGTAAATGGTATTATATTTGGAAGATTTTCATTTTCTTCCCAGTTCCATTCTTTATCTTCTGAATCACAATCATCACTACTTGATATAGATATAAGTCTTGTATTTACAAACATTATGTTGGATAGGAATACTTTCACTTGAATTTGAGTCTTCTGTTAAATAGTTAGCCATATGAATTTGCTGAATATCAGTCTTGCTGTTTTCACTCGAATATCCCATTTGGCTTTCAGTGTCACTTTTGTACAAATGCAAAACAGACATCTTAAAGGGACTATTTGTACAGTTCATACTTTAACACTGAATATATGTAATTACTTCTTGATAATATCTGCAGTATAACTGCACTCAAAAGAAATTAAACCTCTACCTATCTCAGAGATGTCAATGTTTAACAATGGCTTACGAAACACATGACATATTGGAGATGTCTTTGTATGTCAAGGGGTTAAGATACCTTTGGAAATTTAAATATACTGTTTTTACCAATTTGAAGTACAGTACTATTAAATTCAAATACATTTCTAAATTAAAAGCTCCAAAGGATGAAACTACACTCTAAATGTTATATAAATTATTACTAATAACCAGAAACTCTACTGCTTACAATGCTGAATGTCTTCTGATCCAGCTCTTCAGATTCTTCAGATATGGGAACTGGTTCACCACTTGCAGTGATATGAACTGGAGCATCTGACACTGAAGATTTCTTGGACTTTTCTTTGCTATCAGATTTGGATTCACTCAACTGAATAAAAAAAGAAAAAAAAAAGGCAAAATGGTTAACACTTCCAGAAAACAATTACTCATTATATTCTATAATTGTTTATTTACATTTAATATTCTTATCTATTTTATCTTTCCCCAATTTTATTTGGGGAAACCAAAAGTAAAGCTATGTACTTTGTAATGTTACCCTATATAAGGAATTTTAAAAAGACTTCACACCTATTTTTCTCCTCTACTAGATACCCACATCTGTTTTTAAAGAACTCAGTTATTAATTCTAATTTGGGCTGATAGGCAATTTATTCTCCTAAAATGTAAATAAGCTGATTGTGTAACTTTCTAAATTTTACATGATTTGCATACCTGTTCTTCCTTTATGTCTTTTTCTTTCTGCATAGCTTCTTTTACTTTGTTTTCTCTTTTTTCTTTAAAATCTTTCTCCTTTATATCTTTCTTATCCTCTTTTTCTTTTATCTCCCTTTTAAGTTCTCTTTTATTCTCCTTTTCTTTTGCTTCCCTCTTTTCTTCTGGTTCCTTCTTTATACAAACATCTGGCTCATGTTTTTCTTCACTGTCTCTTTCTGTTTTAATTTTTTTATTTGGATGTTTCACAGAAGTGATCTCATCCTGGAAAGTGCAAGTATGGCCAGTATATTACTAACCAAATCTTGACAAGGATTAAATTTTTTTTTTTTCATTATTACTTATTGCATGTATGTGGATTCTGAAAGAAATAACTGCAGAATCCCATTAATAATGATACATGCAATGTTTACCTTCCTATAAAAAAAATAAGGTGTCAGTCCCATTTAAAATTCATAATAAAATTATAGGAGACAGAAACTCATTTAAATGGCAAATGTTTGAAAAGGAAGGACCTTCACTCTATCACTCTAGTGATAAATGATATTTTATTGGACAGGTAGAATGCTGTTCTGTAAATGAGACTTCATACTGAACTATAAAAAAGAACTTCGTTACCTAAAAGTAAAATTTCAGGCCTTAGTTCAAATTTCAAATGTAAAGAATACCAAAGCATGCCATGTTCCTTTTTGCTTTTCTAAAACACGCACTTACCTTATCATCTTCATCAGACCTTTCTGAGGGCAGAGGAGATGAATCACTCTTTACTTCCTCTTTTACTTTCATAGACTTCATTGCTTTATTCTTCTTAGCTCTTGCTTTTCTCCTCTTTGAACCTCCCTAAAAACAATTATTTTTATTCTAGCAAAGTTCACAGAGTCCATTAAAAAAATATTAAATCTAAAAATCTAAAAAACATATATTACTAGCCAATCCTTAGTCTGCTGGTAATAAGCTATATCAATTTTAGAAAGTCAACAAGTCATATAACTTAATGAACTAAATGTGTATTAATGTGAATAATAAATACTAATAATATCCATTTTTTCCTTTAAAAAAGTAGAAGTAGAGAGAAAGAGAAAGGGTTTTTCACCACCCTAAGTTATTATCTTCAATAAATTCAATGCTACAAATATTTTTAATGGTCTAGAAGTAGTTATGACATTGTGTTCATAGGTAACATTTTAAAGGTTGTAGTTTCCAATCACCTCCCTTTTAGAATCTTTCTACATTTTTTGGATCTCCCTCATAAATAAGCTCAGTGATCTTTCTTTAATGCTGTCATTTAAGCTTTCCAATGCTCCAATGTCTCTAAATGTAGTGATGGAAGCCTGACCTTTCAAAAAGTACTCTAAACACGTTGCCTCCACTCCCTCTCCAAATACTATAAAAACAAAACAAAAAAAATCCCACAACTAATCCCACTTCTGAAAGATGAATCATCAGTGTTAATATGAATGCTGCGATAATTTAAGGAAAATTTACCATATTAAAAAATACTACTAAATTACTGAAAAATACATGTACACACTCAGATGGCTAGTGTAATCAGTAAATTAGATTTATCTGACTGAAAAGTAAATTGTTCTTAGGCTTCTGAATTTTAACTTACTGCACCAGAAAGTCTCTGAGCTTCTTTTTTTGCAAGATCTTTACTAAGTAATTTGATGAGGTAGTCTGCACGTGTCTGCAACTGTTTTGCTTGTGGTTTTTTATCAGGATCATCTGGAAGAATCTGAAAAGCAATTAATTTTTTCAGGTTGTCTTTAATAAATTAAATAAGAATATATATAATTCACTAACAAATTATAATTCTTTAAATTTGTAGGAATAAACAATTTAGAACACAACTATATATTTTTATCCCTATGCCATAGCCACAGATTCTTTACCCTGGGAATGAATCCTAAATAAATACACAAGAAAAAAATTCCTCCATTCAAAATAAGAATATAGTGTGAGGTTAGAAATTTCTTTCTAATATATAATAGTGTATTTAAGCATCCAGTGTTAAGCATTATGATATTCTTAGATTTCTTTCTTAATAGTGTATTAGCTATAAAGTACAAAAATTCTTAGAATACAAAGTATCAGCTACCTAGAAAATGACCCAAGCATACACTGTGAGAAAACTTTTACAGAGGGAATCTAAACTATTTAATTTTTTGCTTCACAGTAGCAAATGACAAAACACCATTATCTGAAAGTTCCCATTTGTCCTTGAAAGGAGTAAAACATAAAAAGGTAACTTAAATGATAAGAATAAGGCAATGCTTCCAGTGTTTTCCATTCTAGGCAAATAATTAAATTATTTTAGCTAATGTGCTATTATCAAACCACCAAAATCGTAAAAAAAATATTGATATAAAATATTTCAGAACTCTTTTTTGATCCTGATTAACGTAATTAATGATAAAATGATTTAATCTTATCTAAAGAAAAATCCACCTATAGTTCAGAAAAATATAATTTCAGATGTAAAGAAAAATCTCAAAAGATCATTTCAATTCAATCACTTCATGAAAACCAGATTCTACCACAAATCTTTTTTTTTTTTTTTTTTTTAATTTTATTGTTTTTGACAGAGAGAGATACAGAGAGAACTGAACTAGGGTCACTCCCCAGTTCAGCACGTGGGTCCGCATGGGCCATGGCCGGAATTCGATCCTGGGTCCCCGGTGCTGCAAAGTGAGCGCTTAACCCACTGAGCCATCCCGGCTTCCTCAGAAAACCAGATTCTAAAGAAGGCAAGATCACCTAGCTAGGTAGAGTATTGAATCCCTGACTCCTAGTTGAGTGTACTTCTAACATGATTTAAAAGCAAAAATAGGGGAAGCCGGGATGGCTCAGTGGGTTAAGCGCTCCCTTTGCAGCACTGGGGACCGAGGATCGAATCCCGGCCCCGGCCCCGGCCCGTGCAGACCCATGTGCTGAACTGGGGAGTTCCCCCAGTTCAGTTCTCTCTCTGTCTCTGTATCTCTCTCTCTCTCTCTGGCAAAAACAATAAAAAATAAATAAATAAATAAAAGTAAAAATAAACTCAACATTAATGATCAATAGAATCAAGAAATATTTAAGTACCTTGTGTGTTAGGCTGAGATCAGGATCCATTTTAATCATTTCCCAGCTTCCATATCCATATTCATAGATACCAATTAACAAATTGGAATCATCTTCTTTGCCCCAGTCTATATCAAAGTGAGCTGCCTTTGTGTGGCATGGTATAGTATACCTAGCATTAAAGATAACCAATGTCAAGTTTATGATTTCTTCATTAAAAATTAATTTTCAGAAACATATTTGAGTCATTAGAACTTAAAATACTATGCCGTATTTTATATTTAAAAATATGAGTCAAATCAGTCAAAGACATAAAAAATATTTTTAACCTACATTCACATCCAAATTATTGAATAACAATAAATATTTTACAATGGAAAAAGTAAACAACTCACTGCTTTCTTTCTTCTGGATCTGAAGGAATGGATTTGTGCAATGGTATTAATTCTTCTTCATGAGAGATAACTAGCTTGGCATTCACCTGTACTCCTGATATTCTGAATGTTGGACCTTTTACTTTTCCAAGTCTACCACCTTATTTTTTTAAAAAAGAATACAAAAAATTTATAAAATATATAATTGTACAAAATAAAAAGCAACATATGGTATTACTTATATTAATAAGTATTACTTCTTTATCTATATTAGTAAGTATTACTTAAGGAGGGAACTTGCTGGCAAACCTTAAATTTTATTGCAAGATTTTTCAGTACAAAATAGTGATTATAACATGGCAAATGTGGATTCACAAAAAGCATTTCACATATTTAAGTGTTTTATCAATTGTACAAGATATATGAATCTATTAATATTATCAGCTTCTAAATAAGAGTTCTATTGTAATGTTTTCTCCCAGTTTATCCAATTAACTAAGTCTTACCTAAATATTTTTACTTAGGTAGATGAACTGCAAAATAAGCATAATGAGGTAACTATGCCCAAAACCAGTATCACATGTGCATTCTTATATTTTCCCAGTCATCTATGCTAAAAATATAGTATAACAGTAATTTCTGATTTTACTTCCCAGCCAGAATTATATCAGGCAGCTAGATTCCATTGCCTTCATTAATACAGTCAGTTTCCCATTTCCTATTACCTAGCAATGGTCTTGCTCTGTGTTTGAAAGCATCTTTCAAAATTGACAAATAGGCAACTTAAGATGTAATACCTACCTAACTCAATAAAAGCTTATTTTGAAACTTACATTTGCCTGTTAAAATTATTCTCCTTTTAATATTACCTGTCCGTTCTGTTCCTGAAGAATTATCCTTTAAAGCTTTAATGCAACCATTATGTACCAGTTCTCCTAGTCGTCTGAGGTCTGTCTCTGACTTATCAACTAATTCAGCATCTCGAGCAATTGCATCTAATCTGTAGTAAAATAATACAAATTTCAGGTAAATATGCAAAATAAAGTGGGGACATTTAAGACAGACTAAATTTCACTTTATCTCAAGTTCTACAAATCACATTATTGCATGCCCTACAAATACTAATTCACCTAACTGGCACAAGGTACATAAAAACCGGAAAGATGTGGCGGAGAAACATTTATTTATATATACAAGGAAATAATCGAGTTAACCAATTCATTTCAGAGCAAATGGTATGCTCCAAATTTGAATATTATATAATTCCATAAAAGTTTTTCATAATTAATCAGCTTTTAATATTCAGAATTAAGTGGTTAAGCATTATAATAATTATAAATGAAGAAGATATGAGTCAAGTTTTATACTTTTTATTACTATGCACTGAGTTGATAATATGAATTACTAATGTTCAAAATTTTTCCATCATGTAAAGTAATTATGTAAGTTTTCATTGTATTGCATGCAAGTCATCTCAAATTAAAACAGAAAATATCTTTATTTTAAAAAGGAGTTTTAGAGAGATAAAACAGAGTCAAATCAATTTGAGTCTTTAACACTCTATACCCAGACAGTGGGTTTGCCACAGCAAAGGACAAAGAATATCCAAAATCACCAACAATTACTGAGATTAACTAGTATCTTAAATAACAAAAACAAACAAACAAAAAACAATTTGAATTTTTATATAGTCTGTATAAAAAGAAACTATAATTAGGGAAACAAAGAAATTTCCTTGGTAAGGGAAATAGAAATATTCTTTAAGTAAGGTTAGTTTAGCAATTCAGCTTCTCCATGGATGAATCTGCTGGTTTATAAGCTTGTAGTTTCAAAAAAAAAAAAAAGGAGATAAAGCATTTGAAAATATAAAAATGCAAAGTACTGTGCAAATATGCATTTTATAGAAAACTTCATCTGCAGATAAAATTTAGAGACTAGAAAGAATTAAGGATAGCACAAACACATTTATTAAAAATATACTTGAATTTTGCTTTCTACAGATTAACTCTTTAAATGCCTGCTTAAAGCCAATATAAACTGAATATTAGTATAGACCAATAAAGGTCACAAGCTCATAACACAGGTTATAATTCTATGAGAATAACAGATGTATTTACCTTTCCAGAGGGCCACCAAATTTCTTGTAACTCTTGATAAACCTAACAGAAAATAATTGTTTGGTTTAAATATGGGCTTCATTATCCATTAAAAAATAGAAATATTTATAAATAAGAAAACATTTGTTAGTGGAAAAATTAACTCAAGGCACTGTTTACTACAAAAAATGAGTAAACTATGCTAGAAACCAAATGTTAAAACATTAAAACATACCAAGTAAGGCAAGACATTTTAACACCCAGGATGATGTTTAGAAGTCAATATAAATAAAACAATGGAAACTAAATTTTATTTTAGAAATTTCTTTATTATTTTCACAAGACAAAAAAATTTCAAGACTACCATAGGAAGTGTCTCCAGATTTGCCAATCATATTACACTTCCTCACATTCCAAGTGTTGATAACAAATTTTACTGAATATAGCTTTAATTCAGATGTATGGTGTTACACCAGCAATGAAATATAAAATTTTTACTTAAGAATAAAGCTACCTAAGTGGTTGATGGATGAGAAAATATCCAGGAAAAGAAGAAGTTGAAATGCCTCTTCAACTAAAGACAGAAAGTCCAGCAAATCAGGTGGTCATAAAAATACCCTTAATAAAATCTAACAATATAGTTAGTTTCCTGGTAGAAAGAATGAGGAAGAACTTTATCAGTCAGGTCTATGATGTAAAAACAAAACAAAACAGTTATAATGGCTTGAAAGAAACAACCTCTCAAAATACAATGAACAACCTTTTTACAAATTTCATAAGCAAAAAAATATTACATAAACAAAAGTAAACTGTTACTCATATTCCCCTTAGTAAATCTGTATGTATATACAAATAAACATATTTTGAAAGAAAACTACAATTTATGTTAAATGGCCAATCTTACCTCAGTTCCTACTTAGATGTATCAGAAATGCTCTTAACATGGTTACTTTCAAAAAGTTTAAAAACTAGAAAGATATGAAACTAAATTTTCCCACATAAAAATAGTAATGTTGGGAGTCATAACTGCAGTGAACTTTTAATAAATAAATCTAATGTACTAAATTATACACTCACTATTCAAAAGGACCAGTATTCTGAGCCACATTAATAACCCCTACCCCCAAAACAGCAACATAAATAGACTAACAATAACTAATATACAAAGATTAGATACCAAACTTGTATTTTCCTCAGTTATGAATACCTTAAAACCAGAACCATCTAACACCAACACAATTATCACACTTTTGCCTCCTCTAAAACTTTCATTTTAATCTTTGAAAACTACAGGATTTCTGTTTTAGTTTTACCCTTTAATAAAAGTAAGTTGAAGTAAAATGGTCTTATGTCATCTTACCGCCGAATTTCTGCATCACTAAATCCTTTAATAGTCTCTCGAGGGATAGTCCGTGGTCTTCCACGTTTCTTTGGCCTTTTTCTTTCTGAGACTGAATCACTATCAGATCCCGAGTATCTCCTACTTCTACTGTGTCTCCCTTCACTTCCATTGAAACTAATCTGGAATTTGAAAACAAAAATTTACCCAAGCTTGCAGAAGGTTTTTATTGTAAAAGCAAAGAAAACACTACAAAAGACTGACTGAAGAAACAAATTCAAGTTTTTCTACATATCAAAAATATTCTATAAACAAAATTAAAAAGCAAATAAAACAGAAAAATACTGCATGTTAATGACAAAGAATTATTAACAGTCTTAATATTTAAAGCATTCTTATAAATCAGCAGGAAAATGTCCATTGTCATTTTGTAAAAATATGAGAATGGATTAACAGGCAAATAAATCAAATAATATGAGCATAAAATTTTATAGCTTCATTGGTATATTTTATAAGATGAGAAACAAACAATGAAATGCAATCCTATTATTAGTCCATCAGCTTGACCAATATAAACAAAGGAATAATAGCTAATATTAGTAATGGTACAGAAAAATGAACAGTAATATATATAAAACCCTGGTGGGTATTTAAACTGCGACAGAAGGCAATTTGACAATGTCATATCTATATAATGGAAAGTAGAGAAACCATTAAAAATAGTGTTGTGGAATAATTACATTAATTTTATAGTGTCAAAGGAAAGTAATCAAGTTCCAAATTAATGACTCCAAATAAATTTGGCAAATGATATATATAAAACATATTGGAATTATGCATACCAGGAGAATCCAAACTTTTGGCTTCCCTGGACCACACTGGAAGAATACGAATTGTCTTGGGCCACACATATACTACACTAACGATAGCTGATGAGCTTAAAAAAAAATCGCAAAGAAATTTCATAACAAAGTTTATGAATTTGTGTTGGGCCACATTCAAAGTTGTCCTGGGTCACATGCAACCTATTGACCGCGAGTTGGATAAGCTTGATGTATACCATAATATTATTACTCGTGGTTTCCCTGGGTGGACAGATTATGTGACATTTTTTCCTATTCTCCTAAATATACACTATATGGTCTAATAAGACTAAGCAGATATTTACAAGGAAAAAATGCCAGTTGAACCTACATAAAAGCCTACCTGCAACATCCATTAGTTGTTTAATAGATACATCAAAACATATTTTCTGTTTTTGGAATTTTTTCAAAAAGTCTCAGTACGTATTCTGAATGCCTAATGTGCTGAAAACTTAAGTGAAGGTCAAGGATAGGCTTTCAGTTATTTCTTATTCTAACCTTCTCTCATGCTTTTATAATAGCTAGTCTAAGACTATGTGCTTCCTATGCACTACAAAAGGAAGCTATTATGGGGTTTGAAGAAATAAACACAAACAAACTACATACACGGTCACTTTCAGGCCAAACACATTATTTTGCTCCATGCCTGGGATGTAGAAAGTTGGTAGGCTGCTCCTGCCCTAACAACATCATAATCTACAAAATAATAACTTTTAAAAAGTACATCAAGATCACAAGGCGATCCAGTGGTCTCAAACATAAGGAAACATATCAGCTTGTAAGAAGAGATGGGACTTGAACACTGGATCACTTGTGAAGAGTATGAATGGCAGACATCAAGTACCATACAAACAAACAGGTAAGAGAAAGTTAGGTAAAATATGCTAGAGGCTGAGTGTGGGCCACCATGAGAGCATAGAATCCTCAGGAATCAAAGATACAGCAAGAACTGCGTCCACTCTCAGAGGTGATTCACCACAAACCTCCACCAGGTCTCATGAGAAAGAAGACTAGCAGTAGGGTGGAGAATCAGAGCAAACTTTACTTCGAGGTGCAGATCTGGAAAAAGGAAGCAATCACCTTCGAGAAGACAGGCAGGAACCCTTGCCACACCCACTATAGCTGTAGGAAACAAAAAGAAAGCAAAAAAACTCTACCCTGGGAGAAGGGTAGCAGGACAAGGACTAGGGTAAGGAAAGTCCCTCATTTGCCTCAGAATCAAAATTTAAGGAGGCACCGAAAAACTCAGTAATCAAGACAACTTATCTTGTAACGCAATATTGTAAAAAGAAAAAAGAGTTAATGCAAAAAAATCTAGTATTAAAGTTTTTTTTACCTTTTGAGGCAGAATCCTTGGCATAGAACTGTTACTGTTGTTTTAAACTTTGATATTGTGTTCATTTGGGCCATAAAATAAACATCAACAAATCTTTAAAATTCAAATCACACAAGGTATGCTCTCTGACCTTGACAGAGTCAAACTAGAAATCAATAACAAAGATACTTGGAAAATCTCCCAAATATTTGGAAATTAGACAACATACTACTTATTTCAAAAAAAAAAAAAAATAATCCTATGGGCTAAAGAGGAAATCATAAGGGAAATTAAAAAATATTTTTAAATGAATGAAAATGAAAACAACAGATATAAAAATTTAGAAATTCAGAAAAGGCAGTGCTTCGAGAGAAATTTGTAGCATCAAATGCTAACATTAGGGGAAAAAAAGTCTCAATTCAGTGATCTAAGACACTAAAAAAATTGAAAAATTAAAGCAAAAGAATGGATAAACAATAAGGAATAGAAATCAGTAAAATGTAAAACAGAAAATCAATGAAACCAATAGGTGGCTCTTTGAAAATATAACCTCTAACTAAAATGATCAAGAAAAAAATTACCAGTATTAGGAATGGAAAGAGATGAATCATTAAATATCCTGTAGATATTATAAGGATAATCATGGGACATTGTGAATATCTTTATGTCCATAAATTTAACAACTTCAATAAAATGGACAAATTCCTTGAAACAAACTACCAAATACACTAAAAACCAGATATTCTAAATAGTTCATATTTATAAAAGAAATTGAAAAATTTTCTAACAAAGAAAACTCCAGGCCTAGATGGTTTCCCTGACAAATACCTCCATACATTTAATGAAAAAATAAAACCAATTGAAAGAGGAGGGAACTGACTCATTTTCTGAGGCAAGCAAGGATTATCAAAACAGAAGAAGCCATTACAAGAAAGAAAAATTATAGACCAATATATCTCATCAACAATATATCAGTCCAAGTGTGAATACTCTTACATTATAAAAATATCTTTTAAATTAAAAAGTCACCTGTTTAGCACAGTTTCTCATTCTTGGGAGCATATAAATTTCTTCAAGTTCTTTTTGTCTCTCTTCCTCTTCTAATCGTCTTCTTTGATCTTCTGGAATGATTTCTTCCCAATTCTTTGAATTTCTTTCAGGTTCCAACTCAATGTCATCCTCATCCATATTTGAAAAGTTAGCAACCTGATAAATTCCAGAATTTTAGCAGGATAAATTCCAGAATTTTCTTTGGCATTAAAGAAAAACTCATTCTTAAATTTTACTTTTCTTTTTTAGGAGGAGGTGGCATTCCAGAATAAGACAATAAAAGTTAAATATTCTCAGGAAAATGTATATGACTATAGATTAAACTAAATATAAATGCTAAACTAAGTTCATTTCATTACATCACAGTAGATGAGAATCCAGTGACTTCTAAGAATTCTCTTTCAGGAATGATTCTCTTTTGTCCTGCTATTCAACAGTATTATTATTACAATGGAACTAGAGGAATTTAACAGAACAAAAACAAAGTAATTTATAATAACATGCTAAATCACCTTCTGTAGAAATTACAACGAGTACATTAACTACTAAGTACTATTGAACAATCTCATATTCTTATTTCTAAAGAGCTACTGACAAGATACAAGAGTCTGAAAGCCCTAGATAAATTTATTCAGGTTCCCTAAGTCATGGCTTCTTCATCTTTAAAAAATAGGGATAATAACAGTACACTAACTTTTGTGAGGATTAAATAAGATGTTTAAGAAACTGTGTAGGGACGCTAGGATAGCTGAAAAGGTTGAGAGCTTGCCTTGCAACTGCAAGGTCAGAGAACAGAATCCTGGCCCCATTAATAGCCTGTGCAAACCCATGTGCTAAAGTATGCAACTGGTAACTGTGGAGCCTGGTGGCCAAGGTTCTTGCCTCCTATGTGGGAAGACCACAGTTTGGTTCCTGCCCTACGTGGCTCCACATTCACCTGTGTGGAATGAAACTATGTCACAACTAATGATGTACAACTGTGGAGACAGCTTTGAGCCCTCCCCATTCTCTCTCTCTCAAAACAATAAAATAAATCATTAAAAAAGAAAAAAAAAAAAAAAGGCTATGCAGTCTGGTATACAGAAAGCATTCATTAAAGCTAATTTCCAATATTAGCACATTACAACTTATATAACTAGAAGAGAAGTATGCTTATACTACATAAAGGATAGGGCTAAAAATATAGTATTTATTCTCTCATGTCTG
The DNA here is from genome assembly GCA_004027555.1 of Craseonycteris thonglongyai. Classification (NCBI taxonomy): domain Eukaryota; kingdom Metazoa; phylum Chordata; class Mammalia; order Chiroptera; family Craseonycteridae; genus Craseonycteris; species Craseonycteris thonglongyai. The sequence continues at coordinate 58,668 of PVKE010002702.1, forward strand.
TTATTTAAATGTGATAATAGCCTTAAAGCCAGCTAACTATGTATGAGTATCAATTCACTGGTATAAAAATAATCAATATAGAATAAACATATACACTCTAATTTACTGGTGATTTTTTTCAAATTTTCAATTCGTTAAATTAAAAAAGCAAGTAGTATAACTTCTATTAGACCATACTCATAGTCATTAAGTTCCAGAAACCTTCACATCTCACCAGTATTACCAAAATAGTCTTATTAACTTATCTCTCTGCTTCAATTCTTTCCCCAATACAGTATATCCTTCATACTGCAGCCAGAGTGATCCATTAAAATTACAAAGATTTTATTTACTGCTGTGACCCTGTACATGGCACACTGCAGGTGCTATTTGCTGAATGAGTGAATGACAAGTTGAATTGAATCTTAAAATCCTTAGTTTGTGGAAAATGGATAGGATATAGAGAAACCTGCTTCTTCATATTAAACAGTGGCATACAACTTACCCTCTGAGGTCAGTTAACTTACATTGCTTTAGGGCTCCTTTCGGCCTTTTACCTTTCACCAAACCAGGAGTACTTAATAAGTATTAAGAGAAGCTCATTGCTTATTTTGCTAGACTGATTTACTTGAGTCTTCTTAGTTGTGATAATGCTTAAATTAATCTAATGTCAAAAACTGTTCCAGGGGAAGCCAGGATGGCTCCGTGGGTTGCGCACGAGTCTTGCAGCCATGCAGTCCAAGGATTGAATCCCAGCTCTGGACCATGTGGACCCAAGTGCTGAACTGGGCTGTGCTTCTCCTGTGGAGGCCCCCAGCCTGGTTCCTGCTCTGCGCAACCCTGTACCCACCAGTGTGGAATGAACCTATGTCAAAAACTGATGATATAAAACTATGGAGACTACTCTGAGCCAGGGATCTCCCTGGTCTCTCTCTCTTTTTCTGTCAAAAACAATAAATCTTAAAAAATCTAACAAAGAAACAAAAACAAACAAATAAACCCTGCTCTAATAAAAATCAGTTTAATGCCTTTAGTCATAGAAATCTAAATAAGAGATCATATTCATTCAATTACCCAAATATCTGAGATGACATGTTATTTGCCAAACATCATTTTAGGTATTAATTTAAGAAAATAACATCCCTCCCCATTCACTAAATAAATGTAACTATTCATAAATGATTTCGTCCTTTTCAAATCAAGTTGCTACTGGTTTGTCAGTATAAGAAAAAAAGAATTTTACATACCAGAGCAAATTTTAACACTCAAAAAATTAAAAAGTTTTGTCTAAAAATTATCTTGCTGACTGTGCTTAAAGTAATTAAAAATCAGTCCCTCTCAATTTATATAATTATAAAGAAAATTTACCTTGAACTGGGAAAGCAATTCATCTCCTACAGTTAAAGGACCTGGCTCATTTTCATGAGTTTCAGCCCTCTTCAAGATTTCATCTATATCCATTTCCTATAATTAGAAAGAAATCTTTAATATAACTTAAAATAAATATACTTTGTACTTAAATATAGTTTAAATGGATGACACATTTTAAGCAAGTTGTTTTTTTAACCTGCGGTTCTTGTTCTTCTCCTTCAGGTTCCTTAAAAAGCTCCTCAGCACCAAACTTTAAAATGGCTGATAACTCTTCTTTATTGAAAGGAGTAGAACTAAAATCAGGAAAAAATATTTAGTACCCACAGTTAAAAATATAACATTTACATAGCACTTTTATTAATTATTGACATAGTCCTAACAGTTATATGACATAGTGAGAAGAGAGGTATTACAGTATACGTATTTTAAAAATAAAGAACTTAAAGCTTAGATGTTAAAGGAATTTACCCCAACACTAAAAAACTAGAGTGGTAAAACCAGGTACTGAATGTGTTTGACTAGAAATTAGGTCAGTGCTTTAAAAAATAGAAAAATTAATAAAACACTAAATTGTTTGCTTACAGTAACATTTCAAAAAATAAGTGCCATAAGATTCTAAAATGACATTTTTTTTACAGTGAAATAACTACCTTGAGGGGGCAGAACCTGTGTGTAGTACTGTCTTTCCAGTTGTATCCATTCTTTGAATCACAAGATGATCTAAAACCATCTTCTTTTTGGCCCTTTCAAGAATATCCTCTTCAACCGATCCCTTTGTAACTAGACGATAAATATTCACCTGTAAAGATACATATGATAAAACATAAACTGAAATAAAAATGATGTTTTAATAACCTGACTTACTCAAATATTGATATATAGATTGAAGCTCATCCTGCATGGTTTTCACTGATTAAAAGCAAAACAAAAATTAAAAAATACATAGCAATGTGTTCAAAGCTAACTTTCTTCAATTTCAAGATTTTGAGGGTATATCCCTCCTTCTTACATTTTGACTAGATTTTATTCGTTTTCTTTTTTAACAAATGATGGTATTTTTTCTTAATTAAGATTTATTTTATTATTTGAGGGAAGGTGGGTGGGGGGGGAGGGCGGTGCGGGGGGTGGCTAACAGTCTCCATATTTGCACATCATTAATTATGACATGGTTTCATTTCACATAGGTAGATGTGGGTCATCTGGGGCAGGAAGTGAACAGGGGGCCTCCTATATAAGAGGTGAAACCTTTGCTGCTGAGCCATCTTGGTGGTTACCAATTGCGCTGTAGTTCAGCATATTGGTTTATAAGGGCCAGGGCCAGGAATCGAACCCAGGACCTTGTGATGGTGAGGCAAGTGTTCAACCACTGAGTTAGCCCAGCATCCCAAGAATAACAGTAATTTAAAAATTATATATATTTTTAAAGATTTATTTTTATTGTTTTTGACCGAGACAGAAAGTAACAGAGAGAAAGGGGACAGTGCAGAGCAGTCTCCATAGTTGTACGTCATCAGTTTTTGACATAATCTCATCCCACAGGTGGGTGCAGGGCTGCCCCAGGTGAAAACTGGGTTGGGGGTCTCCCACAAGGGAGGCACGCCCCCTTGAGTGGGAGCCGAACGATTGGGGTGTGTGTGTGTGTGTGTGTGGCCGAAGTGGGGCAGGAACCAAACTGGGGGATTTCCGCACAAAAAGCACATGCTAGTTCAGCCTATGGGTCCACACGGGCTGGAGTTGGGATTCAATTCTAGGTCCCTGGGTCTGCAAAGCGAGTACTTAACCCGCTGAGCACTTAACCCGCTGAGCCATCCTGGCTTTTCCTAAATTATCTTTGAACTGGAAAAAAAGTAGTAAACTTATGATAACCTTATACTAGTTTTCTTAATTTTAATTAATATTTCATTATTCCACATAATCCAAAATTCTGTGATTCACTCAACCTAGTTATGATAAAGCCCTGCCATAAAACAAAGCTTTCCAAAATAAACAAAAGTTGATGTAAATTTAACCTTTCTCAAAGTCAGTGGTTCTGTAACAAATATTATCACTATACAGAGATAATCAGAAAATTTATGGAAAAATTTTAATCTACACAATGATCAGGTAGGTTGACCAGCATTTAGAGTACTGGAAGCAGGGAAACTAGACATTCTGCATCAAACCAGACATTATGACACAGTGAAAAGATTATCAAAGATTATCCTGTGTCTTTCAAATCTTTCAAATGATTCTTAAAAATCTTTTAAAATTATTCTGAATCTGGATTCTACTTATATTTAAATATAAACACAAAGCATTTTTACAGTTACAATACATAATGTTTTTTTCAGTATTGCAACTATTGTATAAATCAGAAGAGAATTAGATATTGTTTACTTAGACCTTTATCAAAAGTTATCATTTCCAACTGCTAATAGTACTGGTGTCACCAGTAAAATTCATCTATATTATTCCTCATCCATACCTTCTCATTTTGTAGTTACTGCATGCCAATATGAAAGGGGACTAATAAATTTAATTTTGCTTTTATTATAATATTTTGTTACATTAGCCATCTTTGGATATAACAGGTTCTGTGTAGTCACATGATCTCTCCCCTCCATCATTCTTGACCTTGCACACACAGATACTTACATCTTTCACCGAGTATACATCGAAATGGAAGATGTGTATTGGACCTAGAATTTTGTGAAAAAAATTCTCTAGTTTTTTTGAAATTTTTGAAATTTATGGCAGTATGTCATGGGCTGATTTTTGTTTTCAGGGTTATAATGATGGACCCAAGTTTCATCACCTGTAATGATCTTTAAGAAGTCCTCACCTTTTTCAAAAATTTCAAAAAAACTACTAGAGAACGTTTTCTGCTGTTGAGAATTCAGTAACAGCACGCTGTTCGAACCGAACGCCTGCACATCTTCCACTTCGATGTGCACTTGGTGAGATGTAAGCATCTGTGTGTGCAAGGTCAAGAATGATGGAGGGGAGAGATTATGTGACTACAAAGAACCAGTTACATTCAAATGGCTAATGTTAACAAAAAATATTACAGTGGAAGCACAATTTATCAGCCCACCCTTGTATTTAACAGGATATCTGAAACTACTTTTGTCAGATTTAGAACCAAATACTACTTTAAAAAGCAGGTACACAAACCATAGGAACTTAACTACATTTTCTCTCTTTCTTCTTCTCCTATAAAAACAGTCTGTAATTTGTTTTGGCATATTGTTATCCCTACTTCAAGTTCTCCTTTCTTTATAATGTATTAGTAAGTCTGTTATTATTTAACCTAATAATAACTTACACTTTCTTTTTTTTTTTGAAGACTCATTTTATTGTTTTTGACAGAGAGAGAGATGGAGAGAAGGGGGAGGGCCCAGGGCAGTTCCCACAGTTGTACTTCAGTTTTCGACACGGTTTCATTCCACACAGGTGGGTGGGGGCCATACGGGGCAGGAACCAGGCTAGGGGCCTCCCACACATGGGAGGCACACCCCCATATGGAAGGCACACCCCCATGAGCTGGGGCCCGAACCAGGGGCCTCCAACATAGGAAGCGCACCTCGGCAAGAAGTGAACTGGGGGCCTCCCACATGGGGAGTACACCCCAGTTCAGCATATGGGCCCACACGGGCCAGGGCCAGGACTGGATCCTTGGACCCAGGGGGCTGCAAGGCAAATGTTTAACCCTCTGAGCCATCCCCAATTCCCCAAATTTTATTTTCTTATGCACCAACATACCCCTGCTCTTTCCTTCCTTCGTACTTCTTATGGAGAATGAATCCTGCTCTTACTCTCTCAACTCTAAATAAATGTATTCTCTACATACTAGAATAGTCACATACATTGAAGTATATTATGTCAAAAGAACTCTCTTTTATACTTAAATTACTATTAGGGCATTAGAATCACTTCAAATTATAAGCATCCATTTTAAGATACAAAAGGAGCTACTAAAAAATAGTTGTTATAAAAGGGGTCACTTGGTCTAATAAAGTTGAAAACTATTACATTAAACCAGCTTTCATTTAGAGGAGGGTGTTCAACCTTTTGGCTTTCTTCAGCCACACTGGAAGAATTTTCTTGGGCCACACATAAAATAAACTAACACTACCAATAGCTGATGAGCTAAAAAAAATCTCAGTGTTTTAAGTAAATTTATGAATTTGTGTTGGGCTGTATTCAAAGTCATCCTGGACCATATGCAGCCTGCAGGCCACAGGATGAATAAGCTTGATTTAGGGATATGTGTCATGTTATTCAGAGTATTAGAAATTATAGAAAGAAGCACAATAAATTCCTGATGAGGCAGCTTTATTAAACTTATTTGAATAAAACATTATTGTTTAGTTTTAAATTATGTATATATCTTTTTCAGTAGATGTTTTAAAGATGTTACAAATGTGTTCTTATTTACTGTTTTGGAGAAGTTTGAAAAGCAATACCCTGGATGGAGGTAAATGAATTAAAATACAAAGACCAAGGCATCAGAACGATGACAGATAGTTCTTCTCAAGACCTCCTATTTATTACAACTGCCAGATACTTGTACAAAACTATCAAAATGAGAAGGACTTGTTTTGCATAGAGAATCTTATAGGCATATGTATAAAATAGTCTAATAAAAAGGAAGCAATGTACTAAGCAAAATCTCTTTCAACTGTTAAAGTATAAAGTTTACATAGTCAATAAAAACCACTGTACTCTACAGCTGTACATAGAATGCATAATCAAAAGAGAATGCATGATCCCACTGAGGCAGTTATTTCAGTTGTCAGACTTTCCACGTGATTTTAATAAATCTGAGTTCCTTCGTACCCTATTTGTTAAATAGCAATATGACTATGTTCCAACAATATTACCAGGAGGTTAAGTCAAAATCACAATGATCATAAAAAGGTTCTAAAAATGTAAAATAAAGAGAATAAAAGTACCTGTTTCTTTTGCCCAATTCGATGAGCTCTAGCCTGTGCCTGAAGATCATTTTGTGGATTCCAATCAGAATCAAATATAACAACAGTGTCAGCAGAGGCCAAATTAATTCCTAGACCTCCAGCTCTTGTGGAAAGCAAAAAGCAGAAATCCTATAAAAAATTATAAATAGGCACAATTTTAAATTCTTCTGAGCTATGATTGTAAATAATCAACATAATAATTTTACAACTGATTTTTTACATGTAAAAAGTACTTTACCAATAAAATGAATTGTAGTTTTCAAAAATATTAATAAAGTTTACAAACCTCTAAATAAATGAAACAAGACTCCAAAATATAGCTATACATGGGAATAAACACCAAATTCAAAAAGAATTCTAAATGAAAGTAGGCTATTTTGAAGCAAGTTAACTATCTCATGCAGAAATAATATTAATAAGAAAGGGTGAAATTCTTCAAATTTAACATAGAATACTTTGTTAAATTTAAAAACCTCACTTGCAAATCAAGCTAGCTAGCACCAACAAGACTCTTAAGAAAAACAAAACAAAAAACTAAGCATGACTAAAATAATCACTAAATTTACAACTTTAAAAGCATTCATACCTCTGATCCATCAGCATTAAAATGATCTAGAGCTTGTTTCCTCAGCTCCCCTTTTATTGAGCCATCCAATCTCTAGAATAAAACACATTAAAATCTTCATATAACATAATCAAAACTTCAAAAAAGAAATTAAGATCAACTATAAAATTAAGTACAAGTATGTACCATTTATAAGAGTTAGAAGGCAATTAGGTAGTAAAACAATGCCTAGGTATTGTCTCAAGAGTTCGTGTTCGTAACCACTAGGTCTGCTATCATTCTGCCTAAATAGCACAGGCTGTCATTCTGCCTGGGACACACTGTAAGAGATACATTTTTCATGTGTATGAGTACACACAGTTATACACTAAAAGCAAATTTCATGACACCATGTACTGTGACATACCCTCACGTTTCATAATCTACTTCATTAAAAAAAAAATACTGGTACAATCCACTACATTGATTCCCAGATCCATTAATAGGTTATAGCCCACAGTTTAAAAAACACTGATTAAGTCCAGTGTGGTTACTGGACCAACAGCAGTGTCACCTGAGAACTTAGAAATGCAAATTATTGAGGTGCATCTCAGACTGACTGATTTAGAAACTCTGAGGGGAGTCTAGTAAAAGCTCTCTGGTTAAGTCCGAGACTCTGACTTGAGGTACCATGAGCTCTAGTCAAAGAGCCCACATTTGAATGTTCATGGTGTTCATTGGGCAAGTGATTTGATTTTTCTACTTGTCAGTTTCATCCTCAGTAAGTGGACATAATGATAGCAGTGCTTACATCATAAAATAAAGAGGACTCAGGGAGAGATTATAATAAAACACTTAGCACAGTGCCTGGCATACTGAGTGCTTACTAAACATGAGCTAAACAACAAATGACCCCAATTTAAAAAGCTTTAAACAGTGCTATTTCTTTTTCACTAAAAATTAAAATTAAAAAAATATTTTTAAAAATAGTTTAAAAAATAGTATACATCATTTATTGAGGTATGCATGACCTAAACAGAAAGAAAGCTAAAAATTATTTTCTAAAAAAAAAAGGATTTTCTTTGGGAAGTGATCTGAAAATGAGAAAGGATTAGGGGCAGAGACTGGTTGCTTACGAGTACTTCTGTACTATTTTTTTTACCACGTATACATAATTTGTCTAAAAACAAACCAACATAGGGCTGTGATGGGGATGACTGTGGGGAACCAATTATGGGTGATAGCTATAGGATACTGTTTCTTTTTGAGGTAGTGAAAACATTCTAAAATTGACTGTGGTGATGGTTGCACATATCTGTGAATATATATTAAAAAACATTGAACTGCACAGTTTAAATGGATGAATTGTATGGAACAAAAAAATCACATCTCAATAAAGCTATTTAAAAATAAAATCAATGGTATTTTTCTACTTTTTCTCTTAAATGTCTACATATTTCACAATCACGTTCATATCACCAAACACCTGCCCTTCACAGCATTTTCCAGAATGTAATATTTGTTCGTCATTACCTGCTTACTGTCTATCTCCCACACCAGGTTGTAAGCTTCAACAGAGCAAGAATTATGTGTGGTGAGGTTGATCATTGTAATTCTACTTCTATTTTACTGTCTGCACTAAATATACATCATTTATTAGCTATATACTAATTGTTTGCTATGTTCCAAGGACTGTTCATAAAATTCCTGTAAGGATTAATTTAAAATTATTAGATATAAAAGTACTGAGACTAGCACCTGGCTCTAACATTAAATACTCATCCACATTAGCTTTAACTACAGTGAATGAATTTCAAAATAAACATTGAATAGATGGACCATAAGCCCATTTACGTCTTTGGTATCTTCCCTAAAGTCAGCTGGTTTTATTCAGCAGTAACTATGAGCACATAAATTTTCAGAATCTGTAAAAGTCCTGGTTGGTACTATTCACCAGGACGGCTCTCTCTTTTCGTTCCTCAGATTAAAATCTAATACATTAGGCTGTTCCTTTAGATTTGAGCATAGAAGAGAAATATAGAATTAAAAGAATAAAGAAAAGAAATTGCTTTACTATTAAGGTTAAGAAGAAAAAAGAAAAAAAAAATGACAAAGCATTTTTATACATATATTTTCTTAATAGAACAGTAGTTTATATGAAAATCTGCATTGCACTTACAAAAGAATTTCAAAGGTTTGTAGAACATTCTGAGGAATTAGATGAAATTTAAAGCAACAAAAATGAAAACAATGCTTACTTGAAAGGGAAATTGACGATATTTCAAATATTCTGCAAGTATATCTAACATCCGCACCATTTGAGAAAAAATAAGAACTCTATTGCCTCTTTCTCTTAGGCGAATTAACAGCTTGTCAAGAAGAATCAATTTTCCGCTACTACGGATTAAGTGCTAAGGAAACAATAAAATACAACTGTTATGTTAAAGGAAGTAATTAAATGAAGCAAATGCCCTCTTAACACTTGTTTCTTTAAATTATTTTAAATTGGTATTTAAAAATTTCATAATGTTGGAAAACAGTTTATTTCAGTTTTCAAAATCTTCTAGGACACCTTTATCATTTTGCTCTATGATTTAAGCTAAAATATTCCTTGCCATTTATTATAGCACATAGGTTTTTGTTAAGTTTTCATAAGGAAAAAGATAAAACAAAACCATTGTTTCACTCTATTTGCTAGTTATTACACTATTTCTCCAAAAACCTAAGCCATAAATCAATTCCCTGGAAGAAGCAGCAACTAGCAGCCAAAGGTTTTTAAAGCGTAAGAAAATGTACCGTATTCTAATTTATACATATAGAAGTTTATGATCCTAGCACTTCAAAGCACTACTGTGGCTAGATGGTAACTGCTTTTTTCAGACTTATTTGTCTCCCAAAAGTGAAAGGAAGGGTATGATCTGAAGTCAAGATGTCCACCTTAAGACTTACCATTAGCCACGTCATGAGTTCACTAATAATCACTATTAGTGAACTGTTTTCACAATTAAGAGATTTTTGCTGGATAAATTATGACAGTAAATAATTAGACTCATTTTAAGAAAAAAGATCAAAATAACTGGATAAATTATCATTCTAAGGCTTTTTATAAAGACTAAAAAATAATAAACACCATTATTTAGATATACCATTAACAAAACAGAACTTCTAACCAACATATGAAGGCACTGTGCTATTTTCAGTTATAACTGAAATAAACATTTCTAGAACTTTGTTTTACCAAAATTACAGTATTTTAAAATTCTTACTTGTAAGGCCTCCTGTTTATTATAGAATTCATTATTATCTGGTGGTTTAATGAGGTAGCAGTGATTACAACATTTCTTTAGCTCCATCATAATATTCAAAAAGCCTGAGGTACTGCCCTTGGAACCTTTGCTGAGGGCTTTGTAATTTCTAGTTAATATCCATCTGTTTTGAAAAAATTATGAAAATAATGTTTAGCAGACAATTACCAGGATGAATTCTAAAACTATAAAAAAGCAATCAAGCACCAAACCAAAACTGCACCGTTAAGTTCACAGGTTGATATACAATGCACCAAACCTTGTTCACAGGACTGATGAACTTCATTTTTAAGACTAATGAGAACACATTAACTCGTTATCTGAATCAACTAAAGATGGTAAAGGTATAATGTATTATAGTGAGTACAGTGTATTAATCCTTTCCTTCAAAAATTTATTTTAAAAATGATCAACTGGATTATCTATCTTAGCCTTCCTATAAATTTCACTACATTAGGGCAGCTAATACAGACATAAGAGAAACCTCATGAGACAACCTAGTTTAACATAACACTGTCTTCTCTAAATTATAATCACATAGTATATATGCAAGTTATAGAAAAATTGTGGGTGGTTATTTTATTACTCTAAGCTACACATACATAACACTTCTTACCATGATCACTGTTTTCTACATTTTCTTCTTTTTACAGTTAGTCTTCAAAGAGACAAAAAACAACAACAACAAAAAAAACAACCCAAACAGTCTAAATTTCTTTTAGAAAGGTGTAAAATTTTTTCCTATGTTTCTTTCTCTGGCTTCTACCATTGTCAATTATATAATTGTACTTACATAATAATTTAGTATCACGGAAATTTAAACACTTAAAAAAACCCTCGGTAAGGTAGAAGTATAATATGAAATAGAGAAAAGCAACTAATGATGTTTTAGAAGGTGAGTTATTTAGTCTTGTATCACCCATGATCTTGTACACATCACTAAATCTCTACCTCCTCAATGTCATAGAATAAACCTATCCTAAAATTCAAGAACTGTTACTGCTCTAAGATCCTATTGCGGGTAGAGGGACACCTCAATGAGACAAGTTCAGGGGGTTATTTAGAATTAAATGTTTTGAACATGTGCTCAGTTTACAACTTACTTGTAATATTGTTTCTGTAAAGCACTCATTTCCATTCTTAAAATCTGCTCAACCTTGGCAGGAAGAGATTTTTCCACATCTTTCTTAACCCTGCGTAACAGAAATGGCTCAAGCTCCTTGTGGAGGCTTGCGTAACCATATTCTCTGCCTTTGCCATGTTCTTCTTCAAAATCTTCCCATGAAGAAAACCTTATAAATTAAAAAACAAACAAAAAAGTAAGAATCACTAAAAAAAGTGAAACTGCATGAGATTTTTCATGGTAGATATATGTAAACAAAACAGATTTTTAAGGAAAATATTAGCTAAAATTAGTTACTTTTAATAACTGTCCTTCCCAAGAAGTCCATTATATATTCATATAAAGATGAAATATGTTGTTTTATAAAAATTATGGTTCTCCTTGATTTAAAGATGAAATATTCTCAAATATGAAATTACTAAAGCATTTCCCAAATATAATCTTAAAGTTCTGAAACTACTGAGAGAGAATATATGTGTATGTAACCTTGAACAAGTTATTTATCCTTATCTAGTGTAGTTTACCTCATTTAGAAAATAGGATTACCTTGTTATTGTTACTGCTACTGTTAAAAATTAAGAATGATACTGTTTTGTTTTTTAAGCAAGATATATTTTGAACATGGGCAAAGATCAACTGTTCTAATTTATTATTATATGGGCTCAAGCTTATTTATTTACAAACTAAAAAAATTAAAAACCATTTCCTTTTTTCCTTCTTAACAGACCAATGTTTTGGGGCAACAGAACCTCTTGCTGACCTTATTACCTACACTAATTATTTTCCTCCTAAACTTAGCATACAAAACATCAAAACTGTATATCCCGATTTATCTTACTTTTCTGGCATAATGAAATGAAGCAAAGACCAGAGCTCTTTGAGGGAGTTTTGAAGAGGAGTTCCAGTGATAAGGAGGCGGTGATTGGACTTAAAGTCTATCAAAGTTTTATACAGAAGAGAGTCATCATTCTTTAATCGATGTGCTTCATCTACACCTATAAATGCCCAATTTAGACCTCCAAGGAATGCCTTAAAGTGAAGAAGAACATTGTTAATATTAAAAAAAAAAAGTTAAATTTAAATTTAGCCTTCTAATTTGACCTGAATTTAAATTATTAAAATTGAACAAATGAAAAACTTTTGTCTGATTTTCAAATAAAACCTATTTCAAGATTTATTGTAATACTCAAATCAATAACTCAACATGCAAAATAAAGTTAATTTTATGACTAATTTAGCCATTAGAAAACAAAGCATAATATCAAGTGAAAGTTTTACTAATTATATATTCAAATAAAGGAAGAAAATAAAATTAAAGTTTTTACTAACTTTACATACGTTATTCAAATAAAGAAAACAAATGGTATCATAAAAAAATTTTAACCTAAGTCCAGCAGAAGCCTCTATTAATGTAAATTTGGAGAGAATCTGATATAAATTTGGAAGTGTCTTACTTCAACTGTAGGTATAATTCACTGTATGATTCCTACGAACTGTAGATTTCCCATATATAAACATTCATCTCTGACTTAAACAGAGACATTCCTGTTTCTGCTACTTAATAGTTGTAAAGGGTGTCCCAAAATTCACACAAGTAATTTTGATAGAAAACACAGGTTTACAATTAAAAATTGTAAATTTTCATTGCTCAACAATGAAAACGCATTGTTCTTTCGTGTAGCGCTGCATTTTTAATAACCCTGAACTGTCAGCTGTCACGCTGTCATTGTTTTTTGTTGGCAACACTTTACCACACAAATGACACAAAATTCAAATCTTGTGTGAATTTGAAACACCCTTTATGACCTTGGGCAAATTCATTAATCTCTTTGAGACCGGATATTTCTTTTCAGTAAAGTTGAGATAGCAACATCTCATAAAGCAGATGGGAATTACTTAAGATATTAACTAAAATTACATAAGACAATAGCTATAACACATTTAGCACAGTACTTCATCTAATGGTAGTTTAATCCTGTTAGCTATCTATCTTCCTCATATAAATTAACAGACACTACAGAGGGTGCCAAAAAACCCCCCAAAAAACCCCAAAACAAAAACGTATAAACATTTTAAGAAAAGCAAAAACTGTATTAAAGCTGTAATACTCAATATACACCAATAACAAAAGATGAATACAAGTCACATTTGATGTCTGCAGTTACAAGAGTTGCTCAAAGTGGTTACCTTCAGAGTCCAGACACATCTGATTATGGCAAACAACTGTTTGAGCAACACTGACCAAAGTGTCCACTTGTATTGCTGTGCATGCCGTTTCAACTTATCATGCGTCTCAAACTTATCACGAATGCATGCAATTGTTAGGCGTGCTGGAGGTTCTGTTGCATACTCACGCCTCCATTGTTGTTGTACTTCCACAACGGTCTTAATTTCAAATACCACTTCAAAATAGTCTTGCGCTCCTTGAACGACAACCCTGCTTCCGCCATTTTCTTTGACTGTCCTGCCTGTCACATGGTGACGCTAGCATTCATTTGATTAATGCCATCTTTTGAGCAAATGTCACACTACACATTGCTACCATAATTCAATTCTACTTCAAAAAGTAATACATAGATAACATCTCTTAAAATGTGTATACATTTTTTTGGCACCCCCAGTATATCATAGTTTCACATAAGTCAGGAGCTGGCAACTTTTATGTAAAGAGTCAGATGGTGAATATTTTAATTGGAGACAAATGTGTCGTTATCCATCACATAATTTTTGGTTTCTTACAACCTTCTAAAAATGTAAATATCATTCTTAGTTCAAGGGTCATAAAAAAATAAGCCAGACTTGACCTACAGGCTATAGTTAGCTGAACCCTGATTTAAGTTATCTTTTTATCCTATGCATAACACATTGTAAAGAAAAAACTGATATCCATCAAACAAACACACACACACACACACACACACACAAGCAATACATACCTTATCTTTCAATAAAATTTCGTAAGTTGTTAATAGTATATTAAATTTTAGCCGTTTGGTCTGGGGATGCATCCATTCATGAGTTCTTATCTATTAAAAAATTTTAAAGATAATTTTAGGATACACATTAAGAAAAGTATACTTTTTGTGAATGTCTACAATAAAATCCATTCAAAACACATACAAAAAACTACTATATATATATACTTTTATATAATAAAATAGTTTAAATTATTCTTAACATAGTACAAGTTACGTTGATTATATAATAAAATGTAAATCTCACATCATATAAAAGTCTTCTATAAAAAATAAAGCAGAGATGTTTCTCTACTACATACTTTCCCCTAGAGGACATTAAGAAAACACTAGTGATTAATTTACTTAACATTTATGAATGAAATACGCTATCTGAAGATGGCTTCACAATTGGGAGGAAAGTACCATGTAGAGGTACAGATGAAACAAAACTGACAATGAGCTAAAATTGTGAAATTGGAGATAGGCACATGAAAATTTATTATACTCTTATGCTTGATTTTGTGTGTATATAAAACTTTCCATAAGAAAATATATATATATAAAGTAATACTAAACCAAAAACTGATTTTTATTACAGCCAATTAAACAAGTATTGAGCACTCACCCTGTGGCAAGTTCTATGCTACAAATTTAAGATCATAAAGACAAATAAAATACTTGTCAGGGATACCAGGATGGCTCAGCAAGTTGAGTGATCTGTCTTGCAGCCCGGGGTTTAAGGATCAAAATATCGGTCCCAGCCCGTAAGGACCCATGTGCTGAACTGGGGTGTGCTTCCTATGTGGGAGGCCCCAAGATCACAGGGGTGGACCTCCAGATCACAGGGGTGGAACTCCTATGCGAGAGGTCTCCAGCCGGTTCCTGCCCTGTGCAGCCCCAAGCCTCCAGCAGATTTCTGCCCCACACAGTCTACGCCCACCTGTGGAATGAAACTATGTAAAAAAACTAATGATGTGTAACTATGGAAACTGCCCTAGACCCCCCCCTCTTCTCTTTGTCTGTCAAAATGAAGGAAGGAAGGAAGGAAGGAACAAACAAATGAAATACTTTTCCTCAAAGACAAGTATTCCTAGGTTTCTGAATTTGCAGAGACACAACTTACCATGTTTCTGCTGTTAATGTCGCCTAAATAAACCACAGCGTTCATCTGAGAAGCCCATGTCTGAATTTCCCTTTGCCAGGAAGTGAGAGTGGAGAGTGGTACTACTAATAGAAAAGGTCCATATAATTGATGTTCATGAAACAAATAGTTCAGAAATGAGATCGTCTGTATTGTTTTTCCAAGGCCCATTTCATCAGCAAGTATGCAACTATTTCCCCTACAAAGTTAAAAACAAAAATCATGTATGCCATAAAGATTCAAATTTACAAAGAAACGTTTTTAAATAACCCATGTAAAAGTTTATATGACTAGTTAAAATAAATCTGATAGGTATTATATATATATAATATGCCACTTTTATTAGCAATAAATAATAAATGTAAAGGCCTTTATAATAGTGTAAGAGAAGTAGAGGGTGTTCAGCATTTTAGGCCATAAGGATAAAGATCGACAGTATTATCTTTAATCAATTATGTAACTAAGAACTCAATCCATCTACAATCCATCTACAGTTTACTTACTATATAACTGGCAGAGTCCAGTTGTATAATAGGTAAAAAGTAAGCAGGAAGACATATAGCAGAAAACACTATAGCTACAGTAAAGTTAAAAAAAAATCATGCTCTAGAGTCTTCTTCTATTGCCAGTAATGGAGCAGGGAACATAGGAGGAGAAAAAAAAAAACTGGAGGTCTAAACGGGTATTAGGAAGAACTGTGAGAAACAGAAATAGTCCAGGACTAGTGTGGGATAGGAATATGTATATAAAGTTAAATAAAAACTGGGGAAGCCGGGATGGCTCAGTGGGTTAAGCGCTCACTTTGCAGCCCCGGGGGCCAAGGATCTAATCCCAGCCCCGGCCCGTGAGGACCCACATGCTGAACTAGGGAGTGCCCCCAGCTCAGCTCTCACTGGGGCGAGACCTCCACCCAGTTCCTGCCCTGTGCAGCCCCGCCCACCTGTGGAATGAAACTATGTGGAAAAACAAATTATATGCAACTATGGATACTGTTCTGGGCCCTCCCCCTTCTCTCTGTCTCTGTATCTCTCTCTCTCTCTCTCTCTGTCAAAAACAATTAAAAATAAATCTTTAAAAAAATAACAAACAAACAAAAAAAACCTTTAGGTTAAACTCAAAATTCCGTTAGATTTTCTTCTTAGTATGTAGTAAGTATTGTTTATATATAAGAAAACCCAAAGACCTGTATAAAAATACTAAAGGATCATATCCTTTATGTTGGTAAAAATCTTTTCCAAATTCTGTATTTGTAAATTTCTTACCCTCTCAAATTAATTACATAATGCAAATATACTTACTTGCACCAAGAGTGAGCAAGCCAATTTAAACCATTCAGTTGATAATCTCTTAATTCTAAACCCTCATGTCCTCCAATATAAGACGGCTGCTTCTTTAGGGCTACAAATCTTGGCCTCTGTTTCAATACCTTCAACAGAAATAAATGTTAATATAAAAAATCATTAAATGTAACAGATTCTATTAAAAGACGAAAATCTCAGCTTTTACCATTACATTTTGAAATTTGATCTCTAATCATTAAGCTCAGAAATTCCATGACTCGAAATATATTTGAGCATTCAAAGTAGGCTATTTTGTATTACCACAACAAAATGTACAATGAAAATATTTTGCTCTGTTTTTTGAATAAAAAATTCATGAAATAAGTATGTTTCTACTGAAATATCTGGGCCTCATGTATTTCACAAAGAAAAGCTGCTATGTTTAAATTCCTTCATTTTAACCATTGCTTCACCCTGACCTAGAAATAAACCATAAAACTGGCTTAACTTCCCACTTGATTTCTGATTTCTAAATTACCATTATGACTTCAGTTCAATCTTGTAAGAAAACAAATTTTAGTGGTACTTAGATCTCAAAACTATCAGTAATAATAACTTATACTAAACAAGGTAATCCTGAATACCTTCTTATAGGTACATTCCTCTTTTCCTTTTCTACTTTCAAAGAAAATATTCACTACCTTTTAAACTAATCATATACATTTGATTTCTAAGAAATTTTCCCTATTCAGTATCCTTAACATACCACAACTACGTACCACCACCAATTCATCTTTCTAACAAAGGTTTTGCTCACCAAGGCTAAAAGACAGTGCCACATCTAAGATCACCTAGGTACTATAGGAACATCATTTCCTATAAAACCTACCATCCAAGCAGTTCTCTTTCTTCACATATCTGAAATCAGAATGTAACTCTCTATTTGGGCTTATGTTATTTATGATACATAAATACATTTTTAATAGTTAAAAATGTCAAATAGTACTCACTTTGCAATCTTTAAAAGGAGTGGTTTTTGATTGATTCCTACTAAAATATTCATCTATACATGCTTGAAACTTTTTGGAAATGAGAGCACCATCCTCCCAGCTGCACTCTGAGTATGGAAGGCCCTGCCATTTGCAATAATAATCAGGATAACCAGCTGCTGACTTTTGATTGGAATGAGCTGTGAGATAAATCAGATATTTAATTGTTTTTTTTTATACTGAATCTTATCCAAGGAACAATTCTTGGTAAAAACTATGCAAGTAAACATCAGTCATTTGGTTTGCAATACTCTATTATGGTAACAGCAAGCTACTGTATTTGCTGTAAGTAGTAAATTTAAGATTTTTTTCAGATCATTAAGCATGGAAAGATAAAATTTTGTTCACTTAGAATATTTACTACTAACCAATTATTCGCTCCACTATTTGATACTGTTTATGTAGATCATCTGTAAGTTCCTGCTGGCAATTATAATATTCCACATCTTCTGGAGAAGCATTTTTCAACCTGAAAGATTATTAAATCCAGGGACAGACTTCAGATTCTCCTCTAAATAACCCATCCCACCAAAAAACTATCAGTAGCACAAAATCGCCCATTTTGCCTTTTATCATGTGAACCAGTTTAAATAATAAAGAAATTGAAATAATAAAGCAAAGCATCACTAATTTTTAACTTTAAAAATTTATAATATATGAGACATCTTCTATGTGACTGTTATCAAGGAGAAATTTAGGTGTGGCTATTGCCAAGAACTTTTACCTTGGGATGAAATACAAATATATAAATAGTCAGTTTTGGTTATTGTTTGATCCTTCACAAGGTATTCCTTATTAACAAAAAGCTTAATAATAATAATCTTTGATCTATAAAAAATTAGGTATAACATAAAACATTTACCATCTTTTTGTTTCCTGATCTTTTTTCTTATAATTATCCAATTTTTTCATTCCTCTAACATTCTGCTGCTTAAGGGTTTCTTCTGTTTCCCAAGTATTGTGAATATGGGACCATCCTTTCCATTTAATTAAATACTGAATTTCTCCTGGTTCCTTGCTTTTTTCAAATCCTGCATTTGGATCACCATCTGCTTCAACTGCATAGATGGTTGTGGTAGCACCAGTAGCTGAAAAAGAAAACACAATACATTCCCTCTAATTCTGTTACTTCCTTTGAACTCAAAAATTCAAGAATAAGCATAGGAAAGCATATGCTCTCTTAAATACGCAAAGTATCAGGACGAGAATTTATGTGAAGTTATATTACATATATATATAATAGAAATTCACAATTTTAAAACAAAAAGGTTATCTAATCTAATCCCCTCCATTTTAAAATTAAAAATAGAAAAAGAAAAGGTCAAAAGACAGTGGCACACCTACTATCATACGGCAATTTATAGTAACTGATGATTGGGAGACTGATAACTAGAAACTAAAATAATTAAAAATAATCATACGAAATGCATGTCTGAAATCACTATGTCAAATACCTGCATCATATATTCAATGCAGCATTATTTACAATAGCCAAGACATGGAAACAACTTAAGTGTCCATCAATAAATGAATGAATGAAGTTGTCGCACACACATACACACAACGGAATCTTTTTCAGCCATGAAAAGGAAATTCTGCCATTTGTGACAACATGGATGGACTCTGAGGGCATTATGCTAAGTGAAATAGGTCAGACAGAAAGACAAATACTATGTAATCTAAGAAATTTTCAAACAAACTCATAGAAAAAAGAGCTTAGATTTACAGTTATGAGAGGCAGGAGAAATACGGTGAAAGCTATCAAAAGGTTCAAAATTCCAGTTATAAGATAAATAATTACTGGAGATGTAATATACAACACGATTACAGTTAACACTGCTATAAGGTATATTTGAAAGTCACTAAGAACAGATTCTAAAAGTTCTCATTAAAGAGAAAAAATTTTTTTTATTGTTATCTATGAAAAGATAGAGGTTACTTAACTGTGTTAATCATTTCTCAACACATGCAAGTCATTATGTTGTCCACCTTAAACGAATATAAAGCTCTATGTCAATTATATACCAATAAAAGAAAGAGGAAAAGCATGTCAAGATAACCGAAAATAATCTACATATACAAGATAAGATTAAAAAAACAAACTGTGAAATTCAAAGTACTGTACCTAAATAACTATTATTTAGGTATAGTGACAGAAAAACTCAAATACACAGATTAAAATTTTTCTAATTATCTGCAATATATGAAGTGAGGTCAAATGATTATTTTCTAGGATGGATATATTCAAGCTAAGAGCAAAGTATTAATATATTTTATAGCAAATAAGTAAAAGAGAAGAAAGTCCATCTTCTTGGCTTTCAAAATTGAAAAATCTTCAAGAATACTTTAGTAAATATTATTACCACCACCAAACCATTAAAAAAAAATATATATACCTCCTTTTCTCCCAATCCGACAATCCATAAACCGTTCTATAGTTTCAAATTCCTCTTCTTCAGGTTGAGGAACATCCTCTCCACAAACTTCCAATAGGTCATCAGAATCTGTTTTCATTTCTTCGTCTTCTTTATAGCTAACATTGACAGTTGCTTGGCGTCGAGAACTTCTTTTATCAGTATCGTAATCTTCATCATCATCATCATCATCCTCAGATGAATCAATCTGTCTCTTTTTTTGTCCAAGAATCTTCTTTCCATTTTTTGACTTAGCTCTAGGGAACACCAGGGGAGATAGGCGTTTTACAGTAACACTGGCATAATACCAGATTTGAGAAACTATAAACAGAAAGAATAACTACCTTCTATAATCAATAATTTTCAGCAGCAAACTGAGAACATGCTATACTTACCTATTTTGAGGTTTTCTGCTTTTAACTTTGTTTTTAGGCTCATAATCAGATTCTGTTTCATCACAACTGCTTTTATCTTGTTCTTCTTCAGATTCTGAATCTGAACCAGACTGAGAGGGAGATCCTGATCCAGACATTTGCCAATCTTCACTGTACATAAAATGCATAAAGTATGTTTATTTACATTTACATTGTATAGAAAATTTTGTCTCTGATAAAATACAAAAGTAATCAAATGAAAATAAATTATATTTAGTTAATATTTAAAATATTGTTACTTTCACCCACACTAAAAAATTCAAATGTCTATAGAAAAAGAAAAATGCTGCAAAA